>JARSSU010004884.1:0-52052 GCA_029619165.1 Eurosta solidaginis
GGATAGTTTCCCCCCCCCCCTTGTTCCCCCCCCCCCCCCCCCCTTCTTTTTGCACAATGCTTGCTCTAACAGGAAAAAAAAGAAGTCAATACGACAGCGTGTCACCTTTTTTACTTTAATCATGCTTACCAAAACTACCGACATGATTCAAGGGAAATGCAATACCAAGTTAACACAATCCTTGTATTGAACTTAACTGCGTTCTAGACCCTAAGTTTCCTACGTTAATTGAGTGTGTGAGAAACCTGGAAATCAAACAGAGAATGACTTTTGCCATAAAGTGCTCCTTTGCACTGAAGAGAAAATTGAAAAAATAAGGTTCTCTTTCAACGAAAAACAAGTAAGGACGGGACTGTCTTCGGCTGTGCCGAAGACTTCCTACCTTTCATGAATGGGGCTGAAAATAATCTTATCCCATCCGTAACCTCTAAATAATGCGCTGTATAGATAAGAAATATATAGTGACAGCGGTACATACCTAACGATTTTAAGATAAATATAAACAGTAAGGAAGGCTAAGTTCGGGTGTAACCGAACATTACATACTCAGCTGATAGCTTTGGAGACAAAATAAGGGAAAATCACTATTTAGCAAAGATGAACCTAGGGTAACCCTGGAATGTGTTTGTATGACATTGTATCAAATGAAGGTGTTAATGATTATTTAAAACGTAGTGGGTCTTAGTTCTATAGGTGGACGCCTTTTCGAGATATCGCAATAAGGGTGGACGAAGGGTGACTCTAGAATGTGTTTGTACGATTTGGGTATCAAATTAAAAGTATTAATGAGGTTTTAAAAAGGGAGTAGCCCTTAGTTGTATATGTGAAGGCGTTTTCGATATATCGACCAAAATGTGGACCAGGGTGACCCAGAACATCTTCTGTCGGATTCCTGCTAATTTATTTATATATGTCATACCACGAACAGTATTCCTGTCCAAATTCCAAGGGCTTTTGATTTCGCCCCTGCAGAACTTTTTCATTTTCTGCTACTTAATATGGTAGGTGTCACACCCATTTTACAAAGTTTTTTCTAAAGTTATATTTAGCGTCAATAAATCAAACCATTACCATGTTTTCATCCCTTTTTTCGTATTTGGTATAGAATTATGGAATTCTTTTCATTTTTCGTAATTTTCGATATCGGAAAAGTGGGCGTGGTCATAGTCGGATTTCGGCCATATTTATACCAAGATAAAGTGACTTCAGATACGTACTTGAAATAAGTTTAGTTAAGATATATCGTTTTTTGCGCAAGTTATGTGTTATCGTGTTGATGTCGGCCGAGCGGGACAGACGGTCGACTGTGTATAAAAACTGGGCGTGGCTTCACCGATTTAGCCCATTTTCACAGAAATCAGTTATCGTCATAGAATCTATGTCCCTACCAAATTTCACAAGGATTGGTAAATTTTTGTTCGACTTATGGCATTAAAAGTATTCTAGACGAATTAATGAAAAAGGGCGGAGTTACGCCCATTTTGAAATTTTTTTTTATCTTTGTATTTGTTGCACATACATATCATTACTCGAGTCGAATGTTGACATAATTTACTTTTATACTGTAAAGATATTAAATTTTTTGTTAAAATTTGACTTTTTTTAAAAGTGGGCGGGTTCGTCATCCGATTTCTCTAATTTTTATTTAGCACACATATAATAATAGGAGTAACGTGCCTACCAAATTTCGTCATGATATCTTCAACGACTGCCAAAATTACAGCTTACAAAACTTTAAATTACCTTCTTTAAAAATAGGCGGTGCCACGCCCATTGTCCAAAATTTTTCTAATTTCTATTTTGCGTCATAAGTTCAACGCACCTACCAAGTTTCATCGCTTTATACGTCTTTGGTAATGAATTATCGCACTTTCTCGGTTTTTCGAAATTTTCGATATCGAAAAAGTGGGCGTGGTTGTAGTCCGATTTCCTTCATTTTAAATAGCTGAGATGAGTGCCCAGAAATCTACATACCAAATTTCATCAAGATACCTCAAAATTTACTCAAGTTATCGTGTTTACAGACGGACGGACAGACGGACGGACGGACGGACGGACATGGCTAAATGAATTTCTTTTCTCACCCAGATAATTTTGATATATAGAAGTCTATATCTATCTCGATAAGTTACGGATTACCGTTATGCGAACAAATTAATATACTCTGTGAGCTCTGCTCAGCTGAGTATAAAAAATGGCAAAAAACCCCCTTATCTGAACGATCGTTGTATGGGATATTTATTATATATAGCCGAGTATCACGTTTATACTTTCTAATTGCGGCAGGAATGACCAAAATCGTCTTCTCTGAACGATCTGTTGTATGGGAGATATATATTATAGTGTCCCGATCCTACCGGTTCCGATAAATGTCTAATATAATACAAAAATGCATCCTTGTGCCATATTCATGAGATATCTCAAATTTGAGGGGCTGTTTTGCGTTCAAACAGACAGACGGACGGACGGACAGACGGTCATGGCTATATCAACTCAGTTCGTCGCCCTGATCAATTCGGGTTATACTTAATGGTGAGTCTAAGTTAATATACCATTTCATGTTCATGAAAGGTATAAAAATATACAAATTGCTCATCATACCTGTTTCTCTTTCACGGCTCGGAATCAAAGACAGTGTATAGAGAAGATTGGATTGAAGTGTCTAAGCTGTTGGATCGTTAGAGACAAAAGTTCTCAGGAAGATTTATGGTCCAATCCGTGATGCTGGCTATATGAGCTTTAGGCATATGTTAAGGTAGCGACAACTGAATAAAAGCCCAAAGACTTCCAGAGAGTTGGGAGAAATATGGTAGACTTGATCTCCCTTGATGCTTCTAATTGGCACAAGTTATCGCAAAACAGAGATAGCTGGCGTGACTTGCTACAGAACGGTCAAATCGCTTAAGCGGTTAAGCGCCAATTAATGGTCGATATGGTTATATAACTAGATAGTCGGGCAAGTACTTAAGCGCGTAAATTTCGCAATTAATGAGATCAATATCTGCCAAAAGACTATTAAGATCGATAATACTCCCTACAAATCCTCATAAAGTGTAGACAACAACAACTAAACATTTCGCCCTTAGCTGTAAAACATATTGTAATTTAATTAATTAAGTGAGCCGGATGGCGGTATCGGTAAGTAAATACCCGGATACCCGGTTAATGAATTACGCGGACAAAACCATCAGCCCTTAAATAAACAAACAATTAGAATTTGCTGGCAACATTGCTTAAAAATCTCTTTAAATGATTTATATAACAGATTGCAACCTTCTAAATACTTAAAATTAGCAGCACCTTAGATAAGATAGAAATAAAATTCATTACTCGTAAACGCCATTTCGTTTAAATATTTACAACCATTCTCAAGGCATTTAACGATAAACAAAGGAATACAATAGTATGGAAAACAATTTTGGTTCCAATAACTATTTTAACTTCTTTATTTCAAATAGGTGGCAACTTCTGAACTCCTTATGAGTACAATGCAATTGAGCAACCTTCACCCGTTTGCTTATTAGTTAATATTCTTTTCCCCGTTTTGTCTGATTTTGCTATTGTTATTTGGTTTTGCCAACTCGCTAAATCGCTGTCTTAGTTTGTTAACACCAGAGCATGTAAACAGAACAGTAGGTGTAAATTCACTGGTTACGATTACACATCAAAAGGTATTTAAACAAAAAATACGGAACAACGAACGATGTGTACCCAAAAAGAACCATTTTTTGATTGAAATGGAACGGAGTGGCTGCCGTTAGAGGTGGAAAACTATCGACAGTATAGACCATCGATATTACGCCGATAGTATCGAAGGGTACTATCGATATATCGATACTGTCGAGAAATTTTCGTGGCGGCAGAGAATATCTTAATTGAACACACGTGAGTTTTACCAAAAGGCAAAAATGAAGATATTTGGGAATTGATGCTGTTATTTTTGTAGTTATCGTCGACTAAAACAAGAATTCTAATTTTCAAAATAATTCAAAAGTTTCGAGTTACTGTAAAAAATAGGTTTTTATATTCAAAACCATTGACGCAAAGCAATGCGGCGCTTGCACACTTGAAAAAATTGCGTCCTGATGTCACGTTGTTTAAATTTTTCCCAAATTATTAAAATAAATTGCGTATAGTTGGACACAAATGTACATACGTATAAATTCTTTTTAATAAGAAATTCAAGTCATTGCAGGTGTGTAAAGATTTTAGAGGAGTTTGGAAAATTAAAGTTTCTGTTCTAGTCGAAGATACACTTCAGAGAAAGCAGTATTATCTTTCGCAAACCGAAAAATACCATGCATCCCTCTGAAACCTGGTGTGAGATTCAGAACACTTTCTGCATTAGCGGTTTTTGTCTGAGCTTATAAAAAAATACACTGGGTTGGATAAACAAATCAAAGATAAAAATTGAATCTGAGCAAAATACCTCAGTATCATAATCCAAAAGCGGAAAAAAAATTTTATATCTATCAAAAAATGGTTGACGAAAAACCGGAAAATTACCCCGGACCACTCCGAAACCGAAGGGTAGGATCCATAGTATTTTTACGCAGAACATCTTTCTTAATTGGCGGCCATCGGCCCAATACCTTTTTGGGATTTAAATTAAATAAGTGCAAAACCTTTTCTTCACCAATTTTCTTTCTATGTACAACAACCATATAAAAACTGTTAAATTTAACTATAACAAGTAAGGAAGGCTAAGTTCGGGTGTAACCGAACATTACATACTCAGTTGAGAGCTATGGAGACAAAATAAGGGAAAATCACCATGAAGGAAAATGAACCTAGGGTAACCCTGGAATGTGGTTGTATGACATGTGTATCAAATGGAAGGTATTAAATAGTATTTTAAGAGAGAGTAGGCCATAGTTCTATGGATGGATGCCATTTAGGGATATCGCCATAAAGGTGGACCAGAGCTGACTCTAGAATTTGTTTGTACGAATAGGTATCAAATGAAAGTGTTATAAGTATTTTAAAAGGGAGTGTGCCTTAGTTGTATATGTGAAGGCGTTTTCGAGATATCGCCATAAAGGTGGACCAGGGGTGACTCTAGAATGTGTTTGTACGATATGGGTATCAAATGAAAGGTGTTACTGAGTATTTTAAGAGGGAGGGGCCTTAGGTCTATAGGTGGACGCCTTTTCGAGATATCACCATTAAGGTGGGCCAGGGGTGACTCTAGAATGTGCTTGTACGATATCGGTATCAAATGAAAGGTGTTAATGAGTATTTTAAAAGGGAATGGGCCTTAGTTCTATAGGTGAACCCCTTTTCGAGATATCGCCATAAAGGCGGAACAGGGTGACTCTAGAATGTGTTTGTACGATATGGGCATCAAATGAAAGGCGTTAATGAGTATTTTAAAATGGAATGGCTTTAGCTCTATAGGTGACCGCCTTTTCGAGATATCGCCATAAAGGTGGACCAGGGGTGACTCTAGAATATGTTTGTACGATATGGGTATCAAAGGAAAGGTGTTATAAGTATTTTAAGAGGGAGTGATCCTTAGTTCCATAGGTGGACGCCGTTTCGATATATCGCCATAAAGGTGGACGCCTTTCGAGATGTCGCCATTAAGGTGGGCCAGGGGTGACTCTAGAATGTGTTTTTATCCGATATAGGTATCAAATTTAAAGGTATTAATGAGGGTTTAAAGCGAGTGACCCTTAGATGTATATGTGAAGGCGTTTTCGAGATATCGACCAAAAGTGGGACCAGGGCGATCAGAAAATCATCTGTAGGGTACTGTTAATTTATTTATGATATGCAATACCACGAACAGTATTCCTGCCAAGATTCCAAGGGCTGTTGATTCGCCCGTGTAGACTTTTTCATTTTTCTTCTACTAAATGTGGTGTCACGCCCATTTACAAAGTTTTTTCTAAAGTTATATTTTGCGTCAATAAACCAATCAAAATTACATGTTTTCATTCCTTTTTCGTATTTGGTATAAACTATGGCGTTTTTTCATGTTCTCGTAATTTTCGATATCGAAATATTGAGCGTGGTTATAGTCGGATTTCGGTCAGTTTTTATACCAAGATAAAGTGAGTTCAGATAGTACGTGGACTAAGTTTAGTAAAGATATATCGGATATATCGGGCGGCCACCCTGTGTGATGGTAGCGTGCTCGCACTACCACAACGTATGCCCTGGGTCGCACCCGGGCAAAGCAACATCAAAATTTTAGAAATAAGGTTTTTAAATTAGAAGAAAATTTTTCTAAGCGGGGTCGCCCCTCGACAGTGTTTGGTAAGCGCTCCGGGTGTATTTCTGCCATGAAAAGCTTCTCAGTGTGAAAACTCACCTGCATGCAGTAGCCGTCGGAGTCGGCATAAAATATTGTAGGCCCGTTCCGGCAATTTGTAGGGAAAATCAAGTAGGAGCACACGCAGAATTGCGCAGAGATGCGCTCGGCTAGATCTCTTGGAAGTTATCGCGCCTACATTTTATCTAGCGGTTGTTACTCAGTTAATCGTGTTAAACGGACGATGCACGGAATGACAGGTACGTGACTGTGTGTATAAAACTGTGGGCGTGCTTCAACGAGTTCGCCATTGCTCACAGAAAACAGTTTCCGTCATAGATATATGCGACTCTACCAAATTTAAGGAGGATTGGTTAAATTTTGTTCGACTTATGGGCATTAAAAGTATTCTAGACAAACTAATTGAAGATGGGCAGAGCCACCGCCATTTGAAATTTCTTTATTTTGTTGTATTTGGTGCTATCATATCATACTCGGAGTTGAATGTGACTTAATTTACTATATACAGTAAAGAGATATAAATTTTTGTTATAGAATATTGACTTTAAATAAAATATACAAGTGGGCGCTTTTCATGTGTTCATTCATGGCTACTTTTATGTTAGCGCATGTCATATAGTAATAATAGTTCGAGGCCTGCCAAATTGCTATCATGATATCTGTGTCAACGACTGCGCAAAATATGCTTGCAAAGGCTTTTAAATTACCTTCTTTTAAACAGTGGGCGGTACACGCCCATTGTTGCCCAAAATCTTGTACTAATTTTCTACTCTGCGTCATAGGTCAACCCATCTACCAAGTTCACCTTATGCATCGTCTTTCGCATATGATTATCGCATTTTTTCGGTTTATCGAAATTTCGATTCGAAAAGTGGGCGTGGTGTTGTACTCCGATTATCGTCATCTTTTAAATAGCTGATCTGAGATGCGTGCGTCACAGGATACCTATCATACTCAATATTTCATCATCAAGATACCTCAAAAATTTACTCAAGTTATCGTGTAACGATCAGACGGACGGTACGGACGCGACATGGGGTCTCAATGCAAATTTGTTT
The DNA here is from genome assembly GCA_029619165.1 of Eurosta solidaginis. NCBI lineage: Eukaryota > Metazoa > Arthropoda > Insecta > Diptera > Tephritidae > Eurosta > Eurosta solidaginis. The sequence goes on from JARSSU010004884.1 coordinate 7,336, forward strand.
TTTCGATACTGATGATTTGAGATATGGAAGTCTATATCTATCTCGATTGCGTTTATTACCTGTACAACCATAGCACTTCATCTATCGTATCACAAGTTATATACTCTAGTGAGTTCTTGCTCAACTGAGTATAAAAATATCTCACACAGAGCTTATATCTCGGTGTCAAGACGCGTCGTTTGATACCCATCCCGACATTTTCGGACGCGTATTAACAGTCGACCGCTGTTCTAGATTTTTACTAAACGTCTTTGGACATGTATTAGCACACTTGCTAACGAAGCCAGTCCAGCTTTTGAGGCAGAATATTCTTTTTCGCCATCATGTTTCTCTTTTGAGTTCGAATACAAAAGCGACGTGGAGATGATCCCACAAATTGCTTGTGTTGCCGCTTGTTTTGAACTCCTTTTTTCAATAGGAACAAATCGCCGTGGGTTTATATATTTATTCGATTTGGAAAAATTATTCGAAATAGCAAATATGTTTACTTTCTTTTTGGGGACACGCTATCCATTTTGGTAATTCTATACGACAGCATGACGCTGCTAATACGCGTCCAAAAATATCGAGAGGGGTATCAAACGACGCGTCTTGATATCAGTATTAATAATCCGAAACCGGAAAAGAAAAAGATATTAAAGAAAAACCGAAAAATTACCCGTGGGTCCTTCCGAAAGGGGGGTGGGATCCATAGTATTTTACGCATAACACCTTTCTGCATTGTCGGCCTTCGGCTGCCCTTATAAAAATTACCCTGGGTGGGTCCAACACCGTTTTGGAGACCAAAACTATATCCGCGCAAAACACTTATGTTCACAATTTTTTTTTGTGGGTACGACAACATTACAACAACCACATGAAAATCGCCAACTTCAACTGAAAATATCTCCTGACAGAGAAAAAAATTTTCTTTTCCCGCTTCGGATTATTATTGTCGAGGTCAATACGCGTCTTTTGACACCTCTCTCGATATTTTTGGACACGTATTACAAGTGTCATGCTGCGGATTATTGTTTTCGAGGTAAACACGCGTCTTTTGGCACCTCTCTCGATATTTTTGGACGCTTATTAGCAGTGTTATGCTGTCGTATAGAATTATCTCCATTTTGTTCAGAGTGTGCGAAAGTTGACGATTTATATATAGAATCGTGGAACTTCTATATAACATTAAATTTATAAGAGTATAACAATGCGACTCTATCGCTTCTGGAATTTCCGCTCATTTGAAAAAGTCAAAATAAGTGCTACCCACATGCCAGCATAACATGAGTTACCAATGCGTTTTTATATTATATATAAACTTACAATTCCTCCAATACAATACTTTAAACGATAGTATCGATAGTCATAAAACATCGATAGTACCATCGATAGGTAAAAACTATAGATATATCGATAGTATCGTCAATAGTTTTCCACCTCTAGCTGCCGTGTTTATGTTAATAAAAGAATACGGAACATTGCTTTAACATAACATAACTTGATATTTTAATGGTAATAAAATGACATAACAACATAACAGTTGTTTACATATTTGACTGCATCTGTCAGATACTTAATATGTTGAGGACGAATTCAGATACACACACTTTCCCACACACAAATGCTTGCATCAAATTCAGTAGTTGATTACATTTGACAACAGATGCTTTTGAAGCCGGCTTCTGAATCATAAGAGAGCTAAAGAGACAACTGTTGAAAGTGGAGAGAGACAGTGTGAAAAAAGAGAGCGTGTTTTCTTCATTTGTCAAAATTTATTTGGTACACTTCAGCAGACCGTAGCGGAAACACCCATAGGCAAAGTATGCTTCGCGTGGTTGTGATAAGTGAATATTTTCTAAATTTAATATCTTTCCTGAATAAAAAAATTTGACCTAAAAATGTAGAATGGTATTGCATATTGTGCTAATTAAGGGGGTGTGAAAATACAGTCAAAAAAACCCAAAGTGAAAACGGAAGTTCCTATTGAAAATATGTGCTAACTAAAATGGTTCCTCTACAAATACACAAATACTAAATGCAATAGTGATTAAGAAAAAAAAATTTTATAAGAGTAAGTGGTCAGCAAAGTTTTAGTGAAAATGCCTCTGTATCTGTATTTATGCATTTGTTGAATGGCTTTTTGGTTTGAGAATTGATTAAAATATTAATCTCATCATTGGGAAAAAATAAATATACCTAGGTATGTATATTGGAAAACTGCGAGTGCTTAGTTCGATGGCAGGAAATTAAATTAGCAGCAACCACTTGAAATGAATGTGGTTGTTTGTGTATTTATTTTCTTTTTGTGTGCGTGTTTATCTCATTATTGATTTTGTCTGATTCTGCCGGGTTCAAGAGAACATACATACATAAACATAAAATGTTTGGGTGAGTGTGGTTTGATATCCCAGGGTGCTGCATATTACGGATGAGTGTGTGATTGGGGTTCTTTAGTTTGGTCGTTAGAGAAATTCTGGTCAACGTAAGGTCTAAATTGTATGTCGTGTACAATAGAGGTTTTTCTGGTAACACTTTGGATATATTCAGTAAATGTGATATTTTTAATGACCGGCCAGTTCAACCTTACCCAACTTATCAGGCAATTTCCTTAGCATGTCTTACGAAGAAAATATGACAGTTTCCAGTTGACAATTGAATAGAAAATTCCTCTCTTGACGAATAAAAATCACGCTGTAGAAGTGCCGCATCATACCTGTCCTGTTGTATGGCTCGGAAGCATGCAAGGTGTCGTGAGAAGATGAGGTAGCTCCTGCAGTGCACGAGATAAAAGTTCACCTGAAGATTTATAGTCCTGTCAGTAGTGCCGACGGCGAGTATCGCAGGAGGTATAACGATGAGCTGCATGAGCTTAACACAGATATGAAAAGCTGCAAATAAAAGCCCAAAGGTGTCGCGAGCTATGTTGTGTTATGCGAATGTACGAAGACGCTCGGTCAAGAAAGCCAACTTGCTACAAAATATGCTCTGGTTTGAATAAGATCGGCCCTTCGCGCAATACTCTTTCTAGCTTCAAATGAAATATAAAATATGAATATGAACCCTTTCAGTAAAGGTTATTTGGATGCCATGACACATCGACATCCCTAGAAATTATCAGCCCGAGCCAGTGCTTGCAATCCGCTGGTAAGAGCTAATAGGGGTTTTAGAACACCACTGTCCACTTGTATTATGCGTCTGAAATGTAGGCCTCGGCTTAGCAAGCACTGGGTCGAAACCACTTCTTGCGACTGTGACTCACTAAAGCCCGTCTCCCAATGGTGATCGTAAGGCCCGATGGGGATCCATGTTGGGCAGCTGAGTATTCTGGACAACACCACCTCTCTTATAAGCATGGAAGATGAGGAGGTGAATCATCTAGCCGTCTCAGGCTTAACTGTGAGGCTTTTGCAAAAACGGGGCGTTCACATCTCGGTATAGATTTGTACGAGCTCGATCCCAGCACCGTCAGCTGGTTAGCAAGGGGCTGCTATTTTTCGATCTTATGCTGCATTTCCTTCTAAATGGATTATAATCTATTCTGATATTCTGGGAACCGCTAGCTAGTTACTAACCAAATTGGCGGTAGATAATGACTTTCAACCAGCCAAATTTTTGCGTGTTTTTTTTTCTAAATCTCCCCCCTCTTCCCACTCACAAATGATAAGCAAAACTCTGAAGCTACCACAATCATGACATCACAATAGCTGGTGAGTATCATGTGCTATATTCATTTCAAGAAAATATATTTGGTCAGATCCATTGGAATCTCACCGGCATAACAATCGGATGAATTACGATTCCATCCATATCAGTTCGTCAACGTTTGCTTTTGTGGTTGGACCCAACATGTAATGTTAAAGTTCAATTAATCAGCCCGGAGACTGAATCCGTAAAATCTCACCTTCAAAATAATAACGCCAGCAGACTGAGAACTAGCAAACTAAATGCACGTTAAGAAAAATCGTTATTTGTTAGGGCAATAAAGTCAGCAATTTACATACACAGTTCAATTCTTCCGGTTAGCAGCCTATGGTCGGTTACCCACAAAAACTGTCTTAGGCGCAGGCACAGTGGCGTCTTAGTGACTCAGGCAGTTCATACTCACCTATGTATGAAAAAAGTAAAAACGCATGCCAAAAACGGACAAAGCGTGCGTGACTTGCATACTAACAAATACAAACCTGCAAACAAATAATCTTCTTTGTCTTTCAAAGTAAACTAAAAAAATTTGAATTATGTATACCCAGATGAGCACCGAGGACTACAGGAATCAAGAAGAAGGTAGATTTCCATATTTACATCGAGCTTCTTAGAACCATTTCAGCAAAATGCATTCATCCGGACTGACTCACAAAAACTTGAATGAATATTGAAATATTTTTATCAAATTTGCTACTTTTTTTGTAGAGAAGAATCAAGTCGAAATAGTTTAAAGGCCGCGCCCACTTTTTTCCTCAAATTCAAAAATCACCCTATAAAATAGGAAAATCACCCTATCTATGCTGCCATTTCGAAAATGGCCAATGTCAGAGTTCAGCTGAAGGAGGCCCATCAAAGAGGTTTAGTTCAATACTGTAACGAATTTAGTGCAATTCCTCTTATTTGCAACCTTCTGCTAACGTTCGAATCGCTAAACTGTTGAATAAACTAACTCCACTATTCAATAATGCAAAATGGCCTTTATTAGACTACTTTCAAAATAACACTTCTATTTCTCGCCAGATAGCGTCTTAAATCAAACTGAGTGCCTCTACTGTTCCTGCCTTTTATACTGTCTGGTTTCCTCGTTGCATACTTCTAGGCTTTTCTATTCTAGAATTTACTAGTTAGTTATTAGCTACAAAATCACCAGCTACGTGAGTAATACTTGCACAAATTATTGCCTTCTTTTGTGAGCATCTCAGATAAGATATATGCATGTGTTTGTGCGTCTCTTCTCCGCTGCTCGTATGGACATATGGGTATACATAATGATTGATTTAATGATGTGCATGCGAGTCTCTGCTTAGCATCGGCTTAGAGATGATAGTACCCCTTAGTGTTGCTAGTATTCGTCACAATACTTTTTGACATTAGGTGAGACGTTTACGAAAAAAAAATTTCTGAGATAGGGGGATCTTCAACCGAATTTGGAGGTAGGGTGCTTTTGAAAAATATTCCTAGATAGGACATATTCAGAAAAAACCGTATCAATCAGCTAAGTAATAACTTACTATTTTATGGTATTCTGAAAAGTGGCTGACTTTGAGTTGACTACAATATATGAAATATTTCAAAGTCAGGAAATTGTTTGTTTGTGTGTTTAAAGGTGCGTTCATTTCTACTTAATATTTTTGAATTCATGAGCTTGACACCGGTCTACTTATATTAATTGAATATTCGATTATTATTTTTGTTTACTTAGAGAGAATTGTTTGTCGAAAAAAAATTTTAATACCAATTTCACATAAAAACTTGATCGAGTCACAATTTTGTTTAATGAAATAATTAAGTTTTCCTTTTCACACAGGGCCACTTACTTCATTAAGCGAGCATCTGCCAGCAGCACCAAAAAACATTATGCTCTTACAAAAACTAGTTATAATGGATATAAACTGTTTCCTCAACTAGTAAGGCAATGAAAATAAAATACATGCGCAACTACTCGTAGATGCTTCAACCAACCAAATATATGCCTTTTATGCTGCAAGTACAGCGAAAATAAATTTTTAAATTTGTTTTGTTGTTTTCCTATTTTTATCATTCAATAAAGTAATGAAAAAAACAAGTAAGGACTGGACTGTCTTAGGCTGTGCCGAAGACTTCATACCTTTCATGAATGGGGCTGAACAATAATAATAATCATATCCCCTTCGTAATCTCCAAATAATCGGATGTATAAGATAAGAAATATATAGTGCACAGATGTACATACCTAAACAATTGCTAAGATAAATATAAAATAAAAAATGGCCAAAAACCCCCTTATCTGAACGATCGGTTGTATGGGATATATATTATATATAGCTCCGATCGAAATGATTTTTACAGTAAATCTTCTATGATATTGTAACGAATTTGCTTGCAAAAACTCTTATTTGCCTTTTTGCTAAGTTCGTATCACTAAACTGTTGAATAAATAACTCCAATATTGAATAATGGAAAAATGGCCTTTATTAAAGTACTTCACAATAACACTTATACTTTGCAATTAGCTGGCTTAATAACCAAACTGATAGCTTAAACGAAACTGACTGTCAAAATAATACTGCTATTGCTCGCTAGATATCGTCTTAATCGAAACTGCTTGACAACTCAAATCAAACTGAATTCCAGCGCCTCTACATTTGCTGCCTTTTATACTCTCTGATTTCAACGTTTGCATCTTCTAGGCGCTTCCAGAATCTACTAGTCCATCAGCTCTCAAACTTCTCAGCTGTAACTACAATTGCACGATTTTATAGCTTTTCTCATTGCATACTTTCAGGAGTATCTCAGATATATGCATGTGTTTGCGCATTGATTCTCCGCTGCTCGTATACGTACATGGTACATATGTGTAGACGCAATTATTGTTTCGTTTATGTAGATACATAATGATTGAATTATTGATGTGAATTCACGTCACTGCTTAGCATCGGCTTAGAGACAGCAGCACCCTTAGTTTTGCTAATATTCGTAACAATATATTAGAATATATATCACCAAGTTTTACATTTTTATTATTGGAAACTAAGAGAGAAATGGCCAAAAATCTTTCTTTCTAAACGATCGGTTGTATGGGATAGGTATGTACTATATACATGTAGCTCCGATCAAAGTTATTTTTTCAGGAAATCTTCCATGATATATTAAAATAAATATCATGAATTTTAACGTTTAATATTGGAAATTAAGGGAGAAATGGCTAAAAAATCTTTCTATCTGAACGATCGGTTGTATGGGATATATATTATATATAGCTTCGATCGAAATGATTTTTACAGGAAATCTTCTATGATATATTAGAATATATATCACCAAGTTTCACGTTTTTATATTGGAAACTAAGGGAGAAATGCCAAAAATCTTTCTATCTGAACGATCGGTTGCATGGGATAGGTATATACTATCTACATATAGCTCCGATCAAAGTGATTTTTTCAGGAAATCTTCTATTAGATATTAGAATAAACATCACCAAGTTTAACGTTTTATATTAGAAATTAAGGGAGAAATTGCCAAAAATTGTTCTATCTGAACGATCGGTTGTATGGGATATATACTATATATAGCTCCGATCAAAGTGATTTTTTCAGAAAATCTTCTATGATATACTAAAGTATATATATGACCGAGTTTCACGTTTATACTTTCTAAATTAAGGAGAAATGGCCAAAAATCTTTCTATCTGAACGATCGGTTGTATGGGATTTAACTATATATAGCTCCGATCAAAGTATTTTTTTCAGGATATCATCTATGATATATTAGAATATATATCACCGAGTTTCACGTTTATACTTTCTAAATTGCGGCAGGAATCACCAAAATCGTCTTATCTGAACGATTGGTTGTATGGGAGATATATGTTATAGTGGTCCGATCCTACCGGATCCGACAAATGTCTAATATAATACAAAAATACATCCTTGTGCCAAATTTCATTGAGATATCTCAAAATTTGAGGGACTAGTTTGCGTTCAAACAGACAGACGGACGGACAGACGGACTTTCCCTCAGAGTAGTTAGCTTCTTTTTTTGCTGAGTACAGAGACTGCATCCGGGTATATACATTTTTTTTCTCACTGAAACAAAGTCTCTTTTAGTAAAATTGCTTTAAGTTCCTTTTGATAATTTTCCAAGTACGTTAGTATGTACTATTTTTATTTTTTAAATAACTGCAAAGTGCGTTGGCATTTCCATATTTTGCAGGTGTTTTACTTTTTTTAATTAATTTTATAATTGCCTTTTGTTTTGGTTCGGTGCTGGTATAGAAAACAATTCCCTATTGATTGACACATTTGCTGCAAAATGTTTAATGGATTTCAATCAGTTATGTTTGTGATTTTGAACGGCTTACTAGGCTTACAATTTTACTATAATAATAAGTTTATATGAAAATTTAAAAAAATACTGAAATAAAGTTTGAAAGAGCATATCGAGAACATTGTTCGTAGTTCGTTAAAAAAATTTTCTTAATAAGACATAAAAATCCAGTTTTGAATTCGCAAGTAATATTCCAAATTTAAAAAAAATCGTATTAAATGGAACTTACTGACAAGTGTGAGTCGAGGTTTTCCGAAATCTGAAAAATGGACAAACAAAAACGGATAGTTGTGCAAAAACTCAAGTGTTTCAGCGAATTTGTTAGGAGGCGGAAAATGGTTACTGCAAGTAAGTGAAAATTAGTCAAATGTGTGTGAAAGGACTATAAGGATTCTAAGTGGTTCGGCCTTCGGTCATCACTGCAGGTAAATTTTCGGTTATCACCAGCCATGCTAAGGGTGTGCTTTACTCTTGTTAACTCAATAGTAACTGGGTGTGTAAATATTTTTTGCCTATGAAATATTTCTTGCATTTACTTCTTCACTAACAACATCTTCTCTTTTTTTAACTATTATTGGAAACATTTTTGCTAAAATTTTCTCAACAAAAGCAAGGCCTTACTTTCTCAATATATATACATTATGTATAAAGAAAAATGCATGTCTGTATGCAGTTTATGGACTCCGAAACTTTTCCGCCGATCTTATTCAATTTGCAGGATAGCTTCACAACAATTCGGACAGTGTTCCTTGAAGCTTCTTTCCGGGAAGTAGACAACGGAATGATCTATTCGAACGAATTCTAATCATGGCTCGATTTGCCTTAAATTTGGTTTATAGGTAGACCTTTTCCTCGGGACTGGCACTGGGACTGGTACTGGGACTGGGACTAGGACCGGATAAGGGAAACATTTCGGAAAAGTTATACAGACAAACCAATGGTGAAGCAGATAACGTCTGCCGGTTCTGCTAGGTATACTATAAAAGGCCACAATCTTATGTTCTAATAATTTAATTCGATTTCCACCTGGTACTTCATGAAATTACTAGGTACTAACATAGGTATAGATTCAAGCAGTTTTTGCATATGTATATAATATTTTGATATAAGTGTAAGTGTAGTAGTGTTTCGAAATGGTATTCTATATAAGGGAATATAGAATGTTGGTTAAGGCGTATTGTGCGGGACTGGTATGTTGTATAAGGGGTATAGAATGTAATCGTTAGTGCTTGCAGGATAGCCTGTAGCAATATGCGTGGTAGAGTTGGAAATCAGACAGCAAAGCAAGTAAAGGAAGCTAACGGAGACGGAAAAATAAATCAACGATATATAAAAGATAAAGTGAGCCCACCAATTAAAGGAAGTAAATGCAAAAAAGAAGACGAGGAGAAATTATGTGGTTGATTTAAACGCTGCCGGAACCGAAACCGCACGAAGTATTTCCAATTTGTCATCGAAATGTTCACGCTTTATTATTGATAAGTTGACGGTTTATTATCGTTGAGGCATAGATGAGTTTATCGTTTTGTTATCAAAGTGTTATAAACTTGCTATCGATAACAAGGACTAACGATGAGTTAAGGATAGACGCACTCTCGGCTTCTTGTTTTTTAGTTATCGATTTACTACCGAAAAGTTGCCGACTAACTTCGAAAATTTATCGATATACTAACAAAAATGTATGGATTTGCTATGTATAAGTAATCGATTTATTTCGACGCGTAAAGTTATCGATTTTTTTCGAAAACTTTCAATTTGATATCGATTTATTATCGAACAAAAAATTCAATCGAAATCAATTCATTGTCGGCATTTTATCGATATGTTTATCGTAGAAATATCAGTTTTTTATCCTAAATCCGATAAGAAAAGACAACGCTATTACAAGACCATAATGAAGCGATAACTCCGACGAGAAAATTTATTTTAATAAAACGATAAATTTTCTATATTCGATTTCAGCGATAAGAAGTCGGGGAAGCATTTCTCAATTAACGCGAAACTATTTGTTTCTGGTAAAATTAGCTTTGTTCTGCTTTTTCTTCTACCCCTGGATGAGTTCTAGTCGCTCACACATACAAGCATATGGGGTATGAGAGAAGCTATAAAAATTATACATCTGTAGTTGTAGCTGAGAAATTTATAACTAACTAAGTAAATTCTGGAAGCGCCTAGAAGATGCCACGAAGAAATTACAGAGTATAAAAGCATCAGCGGTAGAAGCGCTATGGGCAGTTTCAGTTAAGCATGCTATCTGTCGGGCAATAGATCAGTTTCATTTGAGCTATCAGCTTGGTTACTAAGCAAGCTATTCGTTGCAAAGTATAAGTGTTATTGTGAAGTACTTTAATGAATGCCATTTTTCCATTATTCAATATTGGAGTTATTTATTCAACAGTTTTGCGATACGAACGTTGGCAGAAGATTGCAAATAAGGGAAATTGCAGTAAATTCGTTACAATATATATTTATAGGCTCTTGCTGCATTTGAGCATAACTTTGCATACCTATGCTTACCACATTCATATTTTTATGTCAACGGGTAAACGGATTCGATTATAAAAGCTGGATGAAGAAAAAAATATAAAAAAACAATCTTTCAATGGAAGATAATACTAAAAGGAAAACAAGTGTAGTTAGCTATATTCACCAGACATGACGTTATATTAAAAGCTATCATAAAACTATGAAAAAATGCAATACAAAACATTGTCTATGCCCAATATTTAATACTGCTCTCAGCACAGCAGCGGACTAGGCTATCCCAGTACAGTAGCGAGTATAAAAAATACAGATCTTTCCTCTTAAAGAGTAAAACGCTTCGTATTTATCGAATGTTTTTGTTCTTATAAATATTCGGCAGACTGAACTTTTTCGGGATCTCCCTTTTAATTATTTATTATTATTATTATCGCTAGGCCTCGATGCAATGCGACCTTTATTTAGATGTATTGTGCTTCACTTTTCAGCCTATTACTGTATATGGAGGTTTTAAATAATCTATTCAGCCCTTTTACTCCATATCACGAAGGGATTAAGAGATTGATGACAATTTGTGATCGGTAGCACCTGTTTGATGGAGCGAAGTACTGCCACAACAACAACCACAACAACAGGGATTAAGAGTCCTTCAGCTCACAAAAGCAACAGATTTGTGTATCAGATAGATCTGACTAACAGTATTTCGTATAATATCCAGGGAAACTTCGTAGGTCTTCTCTGCTTAGGACATTCGATCCAGTGCTGACTGAATTGTATTCTTTCGCTGCTACTTATGGCTTCCCTTGTATGCCTTTGTTAGTCGACAGAAGCGCCCTAATTGGCGAGGTAATCTGCCAGTTCATTGCCTTCATGTACCTGATGCCCCTGCTTACTTTGAAGACCATCGAGGTTTCTTCTATTGTCATATCACGCTTCCGCTATCTCAATAATTGCGCTCAATTTTCGTTCATAGCAAACTTCCATGAGCTGTCTAGATTAGACTTTGTATTTTCTCTACTATGATGATGGCTATGTAGGGTGTAACTGTGGTATACTACACTCAGGCTGCAAGCTGCATTTTTATTCCTCCCCAATATATGTGCTGAGAAGTACTAATACACATATGCCTTTATATAAATATTTACATATAAATACATGTGATATGTTAATAGTTATATATGTATAAGTACTACAAAAGTGAACAATACACGAGCTTTATATGTATAAATCGCTGTTAACGGCAACTCCTGTGATAGACAAGTCATTTATTTCAATACTATTCATTCGTTCATTCATCGGTGGGCAATCACTGCGAACAAATGTTGTCAACGACATAACAGAGTTTCAAAAAAAATAAAACGTAACGGGTGACTCATTGTGGTTTCAAAACTCACATCCCGTAGGGCATCTTAATACTTCAGTTCTTCAAGACCTTGATGGTTGGTTATGGCTTGATTCGCTGTTGCTGTCATCACATCAACACTAAGGTGGACAAGGAAGGAGTATATGATGCTGACTTAGTTATATAACCTTAATTTATTTCACATAATATCATTTTATTTGACCGTATTATAAACTATACACAAAGTCATAAGTAAAAATCGTTACTGTTGTTGTTGGATAAAATGTCAAAATGTCTAAGTAAATCGAATATCATATTATATCAAATACTACACATCACATAACACGACACGATATGATCTGATTTCAAAACTTTGTGTATAAACTCTCGACCTTACTAATGTAATAGGATATATATATAAGATAAAACTATTCTTAAAAAGCATTACGTGCAAAATAGTCTGATGCGAAAAGATTTAAAATAACTACTTAGTATAGCTGATTTAACGTAGTATGATATGAAATTATAAAGTAAAAATTGGCTTGATATGATATAAATCGAAGATTCTATTCGATATTATCTGATTTTATCTCATACTGCCTGTTTTGATATGATCTCATGTTATCTTAACTCGTTTGATTTCTTATCATATGATATGATCTCCACATTATACCTCACAACTAATCAAAGCGTAAATATGATCTTACATGATCGTGATATACCAAGATCAAATTGAGCTTGATGAAATATGATCTTGTATTGTATGCAGTTTACATGACGGAACTTATTTAGTGTAATGCTGATGTGTTATGATATGATAATGTACTATTATTTGATATGATGTGATGTTAGTTCGCTTGATATATTATCGTATGATTTGTACATCATGCCTTATAACTAATGAAAGCCTTGTTATCGCCTAATACGTAACAAGACCCTACATGATCTGCTTTAGCAAGATCAAATTGATTTTGATCAGATATGACCTGATTTAGGAAATTTTTTGAAGTAAAGTGATATGTTATGATATGATATATAATCTATTTCTTGATTAGCTGCGATTTTAACTCGCTTGATATGTTATCATATGTTTTGTTCCGCACGTCATACCTCACAACTCATTAAAACCTAACTATCGCCTAACATGTAACAAGACCGAATTGAGATGTATGAAATATGATCTGATTTAAGAAAATTTAACGAAATTTGCCCTAAAATGATCTAGTTAAAAGTTATCTGATATCATATGGATGATTTTAACTTGTCTGATGTGATCTTAACTCGTTTAATATCTTATCTGAGCAATTGGTTAGAACGCATTTAGTGCATTTAATAAGCGAGACAGGCTCATATTGCTTTGTAACAATTGTTTTCGTTTGTGATATTGCAGAAAAACATTCATATGGCTGAGTGAGTAGAGGCATTTATCTGCCTTAACACCAGTATAAATGTGGGAGATTTGGAGTTCAATACTCAGCTCCCGAAAAGATATCTAATGAAGAAGTAAAATTCATAAGCAGGTAATAGTAACTATCACCGTGTGTAAATTTTGTAGTTTTTCTCTAAGATCAATAAACTTATTCAGATTAAAGCGATCTGTTATAAAATGAATTTCATTTGATCTGATGTGATCCAACACGATATGATGTGATATAATTTAATTGGGGTTTCATGTTATGGTTTATACTAATAGAGCGTCATTAAAACTATTTACTTGAGTCTTTAGGGTAGAAAGACCTCGATGTTTAGTGATATTGTATGACAATTCAATATACTCCTGTGACCTGGTACTTAGATATCATCGTTCAAGTTGTATCTACTTGCTGCAAAATGTCACAAAATTACAAATACGTAATCTATATGAAACACGACATTCGTCATACACCCTGTACAACGGCATGTACTAGAGTAATACAATTGACCTAACGATAACAATGTTCCCTTACCAAGTGAGTAGCATGTCATCAGTGGTGTCATCTTCATTCGTGGTTATCATAACTGTCTTATGCAATATGAGTATTCATTTACCTTACATACCATTATACATATACAATGATGATGACATACAATACCATTCCCAACTGAAGTACAAAACCCTTTCATTGAGTGTCTAACGTGACAGTTCCTGATGCATCTTGTTGACATTTGGAGGATTGGGTAAGTGGGTAACTACATACATTCAATACATACATATGTAAATCAAGTACATTGTATGAATATGACAGCAGCGTAAAGCTTTAGACTACATCATAGATTATAAATGCATATGCGCTTGCACTTGTGTGCCTACTTGTAGAAGAGCATATTAAAGTGAAATCGCTAAAAAAGTTATTAACATAAAGGCTCATAAATTGCTTCATTGGTTTGCCACTCTTATGAAAATATGTTTGAATGTATGTATGTTTTATATGGCTTTATAAAAGGATTTTTATTAGGTAAAATACGGAGTTTGATCTAAAAATACGGATTACTTTAGCTAAGGGTGCGGAGTTCCATGGCTGCTCTCACGTAAACGGATTGAGCAACTGACTTCTTGTTTAGTGAAGAGTAGATGTCGCACGTATGTGTTGGCCCGTGTCCCATATGTCATATTATTGAAACGCTGTTTCCGTATCTCTCTAACCGCCTTTGCGTGTTGCGCGAAGTGCTCGAGAGTCGAAAAAGAAAAGGTGTGACGTAAATCGAATAACTTTGCGCAGTAGTAGGCAGTTCTGCTCCAACTTCGCTACAAACTGTCGCCGCCTAAAAATATCTAAAAACAGTATCAGTAAGCAGAAAAGTATGCAACATTTAGTACCTATGGTCACATGGTAACAGCTTAGCCCTATATTCCACATAGGATCTGGGCGGTTATTCCTTTTGTATGCAAGAGCATTTCAATCTCTTCCAATCCGCAGTCGTATTTTGCCTTTATTTGCCTCAGCTAGAATATATACATATGTATGGTTCAAGCATCGACCAGGACAGCTTGTGCTGATATCGTACGGTAAGCAAAAGCAATTCGCAGTACCCCTCTGTGTTGGACCGAGGTGAGTGCGGTTCGGTATTTTCGGTGTTGACTTGCATCCATACAGATTTCTGCACCGTATGCAAGTATAGAATCACTCTTGCCAATAAATGCGAAATATCACGCTAGTCAGTAAATGCTATTTTGGACTAGGTACATAGACAATTGAAAAGTAAAGTCATCTCTCGGCAAACGAAACTCATGCTCTACAACTCACTTATCGTACCCGTCCTGCTATATGGTGCAGAGGCACAGACCGTGACAACATCAGATGAGGCGGCTGTAGAGTGCGCGAGAGAAAAAGTTGTGCGATCGATCTTGAGCAAACATCAACATAGTCCAGTGAATCAGAACACAGTTCCACTCAGCATTAGGAATAATTTTTGAAGTCATTTGATGATTAAATTTATATATTTCAACGTAATATTTTACGTAAAAAAACATGCTTTTTCCATGAGTCACTGACCGGATCGTATGCATTCCGGCAGTATAATCTTATGGGGTCAACAGGGAGATTGGAATCCACTGCATCCGATATCATGCTGAGCGGAATCTGATGCATTCCGCCAGTATAAGATTTCGGCATAAGATCTTATTTCTACTCATATTTCTTATTATTATTATATTTTGAAATTAAATAGTAATGTTCATTAATATTTCTTTGTTTGTAATATAACATTGTTGAAATCTCGATATATCTTAAATTTTATCTTTGAGTTGTAGTATTTATATATCTTTTATATTATGCAGTCGACCATAGTTTGTCGTCGACTTTAAATAATAAATTAAATAATAAATAACATAAAAATCAAACAAAAAGAATATTCAAATATTGCTTACCTTTCGATGAACAAAAAACGAATAGTTTTTCAATCACGTTTGGAATCATATTTGAATCAAATGTGTTTGCTTTAGGTGATCAAAAGTTTAGAATCATTTTGAATTCAGCTTTTTGAATCTTTTATGAATATTTGTTGACGGAATAATGAATTTTATACTTGTTTATTTTTACTTTCATTAAAAATCTTGTTTTTTTTTACATACACATATTTTTTCCATCATGAAGCTAAGAAAAAATATATAAAAATTTTATTATATAAGCTAAAGAATATTCTTTAAGACAAAAATAATGTAATGATGCTCGTGACCGAAGATTTCTCCACTTCGGCTTCCCAGGAAATACATAATGATTGGACAATACAAAGGTTGTGAGCTATGTGAACCCGGTAAGTGAAACTATCTTGACATAACTGGATCGGCTTCAACATCCCGTATCGTATCCGTATTTTAAGATGCAGGCGATAATTCTGATGTTGGATGTGTAGTCGCAGTGTATATCGGTCAAGTTATTTGCGAGTTAGCTGTGGTTCGAATAGCTCACTTTTGCATGCTTTCTCCCCTGATGAAATAAGATTATTATGTAGTATCCTATTTTGAATGAGATATGAAGAATAAATGCATGATAATCGCATTCAAAATTATTCAAAAATCTCAACCAAAACGATCGAAATATGTTCACGAATATGATCAGAAAATGACTGAAAATCAGGCAAATATTACTCTAAAGCTATTAAAGCTCAATTTTACAATGATTGGAATGAATTGGATCATAAATGATTATTCAGAATAGGTAATCACATTTAAGGTACATTTTCCCCGACGATACCTAATTTTCGAACAGAAAGTGCTTTTAAATTTGAACGTTTTTAATCATCTGGGGTATGATATTTAAATATTTTTTGATCAAATTTCAAAAATGCTGGCTGGAATTAAAGCAATTCACTTTATTTGAAATTTCGAAACAAAAAGTTTAAAAACCAAGGATTCCATTGATACCGAGGGGAAGCCTGTTACAAATATGAATATATCATACAACAACAGTCATTAGCTGTAGCAGAAGTTAATCTTACCAACTCATGTTTTACCCATGGCCAGTTACGCGTAGCCTGCATATTTTTAAATGTAACGTGGCGTAAAACCCACGGGGCATAAGCTAGTTAACGATAAAGACGCTCCCCGAAAATTTTGGGGAGTGTTATCGAGATTGGTGGTCCTTTGTATGGTATAGATACGGTACGTTCCAGTAGCAAAGCACCATTAATGTACTAGCCCGACCATCTCGGAAACAATTAATATGACCACCTTAACCTTCTAGACCGTCCCGCCAGTTGGTAGAGGGAAGGAGCAATTGGAGCTCCTTGTTGGACGCACATAACCATTTGCACGATTAAACGCCAATTTAGTAAGTAAGTAATAAGAGTATAGAATCCGAGGCTGATACAAGCAGCTTTCTAAACATGGCATTGGACCGCCTATGTTTGCCATTCATTTACTCAGACTCGCTATTGTGTGCGCTGACTCTCGGATGCACTCCGAGAATGTAGGCTTACTATCTTTTCTCATCCCTAGATATTTCGTTGAGTTGTATGCTTCTCTTTGCTACTTCAGAACCATCAGTTCAATAATAGGGGGGCCCGCTTCTTTGTGGGGATGACGATCTCCGTTCTTGCTATTAGCAGCTAGAGGCCATGATCAGCCATCCATTTCCTTACATTGCATATGACCTGGTTCGTACTGTTATAGCAACTCCATATCGTCTACGAAAGCGAATAGGGAGGTGATTTTTGACAAGTCTCACCGTAGTAGGATGTTGTAAGTTTATTCCAGAGATCACGACCTTATACCCTAGGCAGCTCCTCCAGGTTATTTTTACTTTTTTTTGTCGTGAATAGTTGCGTACGTTAGATATCGGTCTCTCACTTTGTTATGATGAAATGATGCATGCTGAAGGGGAAATGCGCATACGAATTAGTGGCGACTAAATCGCCTGTCCCCCCGTGACATTATGCCTAACGGCGGTCGCACGGAGTGCGGACACTTGAACAGGAAAACCAGGCTATCATTGGGCCACTTGAGGGTAGTGCCCTACCCCAACGTCCATTAAAAAAAAGATACCGGTCTCTTAGATCTTTCCGTCAAGATTTCTAATAGATATTTTAAAAAGCACTCTAGTGCATCACAGACATCCTTCCACCTGGCTAAGTTAATAGCTTTTTTAACGTCCAGCATGACCAGTACTCACGCCTTATCTACTACTCCGGTGAGCGTTGCTTCTGGAAACTCCCCATCAATTTGCCAGCGATTTCCAACTTGCACAACGGGCGAAAAGACTTTGGAGAACTTGGCTCATCTTTCCATTTTGAAATTAAGACTTGCCTTGTTCTTCATGTCCAACAAAAGTTATTTATAGCTGGCATAAGAGCCTTCGCGAATATTCGTCACGCCTGAGCTTTTCCAGGTTACATAGTTCGGAGAACAGTTTTGAGTTCTTTTTCATGGAATGGATCTACGTCGCGGTCTTCTTGGGTAACACGCATCCTCTTTGGCTGGTAAAGTGAGGAGGAGTACGTCAACTATGTTTCTCATATTGTCCTCGTCTATCAGCTGGTGGGTAGGCGGAACTTCTTCGTTCTATTATATGCTCCTGATCTCAGAGGTTATCGATACACTCCATCAGAAAGCGCTTCCCAGTACTTAAGTTTGCTTTGCTTAACAGCAGGTGAGGGAGCTTTCTTTGTTCGCTTCCGACTTTTTGAAAGCGTCATCCCTGGCATATGCACGGGTCGCTAGCCTTCGCATCCTGTGGCATATTTTCTGCAGCTTCGAGATTTCGTTGTTTAAGCAGTATATCCTCCACGTTCCCCTCCATGACATAGGAACGTGTCAAGCGTGAAGTATACATCACATTGTCAGTTGAACCGTCTCATCCGAAGGACCATGCTAGTCCAATAACTAGTAAGATAAATTCAGTATTGACTATTAGTCACTTTATTTCAAAACAATTTAAAAAACACAAAAACATAAAATTTTGGCAAGCGCTTCATTAGTCAAATTTGAAAAAGTAAAAAAAATTGTTGAAAAACAAAAAAAGAATAAAACATTAAAGTAAAATGGCATCCAGCAAAAGTGCTTCACAAGACTATAGCACGGAAAATGTGAATCAACAGTTCAGCTATAGCACAAATGATTCAATGGATCTTTTGCCTGAGGAAAGGGTCGATAAGCTTATGGAATATTGCATGACGAGCGCTATGTTTAAAGGTGGTGCCGGTTTTGGACTCGGACTTTTGTGCAGAATTTTAATTGGTGGTCGTGGTTGGGCACCCATATTGGGGGCAAGCTTTGGATTAGGTGTGGCCTACAAGGATTGTGAGCGAAATCTTAAATTTCTAACGCAATGCAAATCAAGTGAATGAGGCTTTCAAAGAATTTGTAATTTGTATGTACAAGTATTAAATTTTGTTTGTGTTTTGTGAGTTGATTGTAGTAGTTATATAAATGCAGCAAATGCATATAAATTATTTCATACTAATGGCTGATTGATTATGTATTAAAGATAAATTATTTAATTATAGTAAACTTTACAGCAACTAAGGCATGACGTGGCTGAATGCGTTTGTAACACTTCAACCATCGTAGGAGTGCGGGTTCAAATCCAAGGTATAATCGAAACAGCTGTCGCCTTGACCGCCCTGATGTCACGTTGTTTAAACATTTTTCCCAAATTAAATAAACAAATGGCACTCATATTTTTATTTCTGCGATCGTGGAATCTAACTATAAAATGGAGAATAACTCTTGCCAACAAGAGCTACTTTGGGCTAAGTAGACCAATGAAATGTGAAGATCTCCCTCGATAAATAAAAACCACGCTTTACAACACGCTCACCATAGCTGTCCTGATGTATGGCTCGAAATCATGGACGGTGTTGAATGAAGGAGAGATGGCTCTTGGAGTGTTCGAGAGTAGGAGGTATAATTATGAGCTGTATGAGCTTTACGCAAATATGACGATAGTACTGCGAATAAAAATCCAAAGGCTTCGCGGGCTAGGTCATGTTAAGCGAAGTGTCTAAGACGCTCCGGCCAATAAAGTGTTTCAATCGGCATCGCAGTTTGTTAGCACCCCTTCCTGTGCCTGGGCCGATACCTTCACAGAGTTGGTAGAGGCAGGTGAAGGAAAACTTTACCTCCCTTGGTGCTCCAAATTGGCGACAGTTATCGTGAAACAGGGATAACTGGCGTGACTTGTTACGAAACGGCCAAAATCGTTCGAACGTCTAAGCGCCAATTAGAGGTGAATGGTGATAATGATGGGATACCAGCCAATTTAACAATACCTGCCAATTTATTAGATTTATCAAAAAAACACAGTTCTTATTGATTTCTGTCGCTGTTGTGTTGGTGGGATAAGTGAACTTCAAAGGATCGACCAGAAAATAGAGTCGTCTAAGTAAGCAGCCTTTGCAGTACAAACATTTCTATTCAAGACATCATCGTCATATTAGCTACATATTTGTGATAGTAGCATCTGTTGTTTACAAATCTTATCAAAATGTTCAAACAATTTTACTGAGAGAGCAATAACATTGCTGAGCTTATCTGAAATTTAATATGAATTCTCTGTGGCCATTTTACTCTTCAGTAAACACACATATTCACAATATTTAACATAAGCTAAAGCAGTCGCCTACTTAGCAGTGTTAGAACTTCACTTTGATCGTAGTAGATTTACTACTGCCCCTAGGCAGTGATCCTCGTTGCATTTATAACTCTTGTTCTTTGCCACCAGGTCTGCAGGTAGAATGGACCAACCAATTCATCTCGTGGCTTTGTAAGCTGCAATTATATTCAAACAAACAAATAAAGAACTTATAATATATCGGAAAATAAGTCTCGTCTTTCATTGATAAAACTCGATTGGAAGGTCGGGTATAAAATATCCAGGGCTTCTTTTCCATTTACGATAATAATGTTTCGTTTGCTACTAAGATTGCTTAATGTTAGAATATTGAGCATGATAAAGTCTAATTGACCCTCACTTCGGAGACTAGTTATAATGTGTTGTGAGAATTCATGGCAGCAACTTTTATTACCAACAGCCTTCGGATCTTATATTAATATACTATATTAATAAGGTTGAAGTTTCGGTCATATCTAGTCGTCTTCGCTTTCAGTAGCAGCTAAAACTGTAACGTCATGTGCAACCATCTGCTGAGACCCAACTCAACTAAATACCAGAACGAGTCGGTCTAGGAGTTGACAGCGGTCATATCCGACCAATGCCAAGCCTGCCCAGGTTTACTAAAGGTGCTGTCGGATGGTTCACCACAAACTAAACTTAAAACAGTTTCCGAATTTCCTTCTACATTTTCAGATTTTAAGCATTTCTTTCTTGGATTCTCTGTGTGATGGACTGCAAGTAGTTGTTTATGAACTCAAGTACAAGCCTCGAGACCAGTCAGTGATTCATGGCTATTGACGAAGGTCATATCGTACTTCTTCTTCAGACATCACTCACCCTCACTCCCCTTCTAATTTTAATCAGGTTGTCATGTCCTCTTTAAAATTCAGCTACCAGCTTTACCCAACCAAGAATTTTATACCACTTTAAGTATGTCTGCTATAAACTACAGCTAACACACTGAGTCGCTGGATTTCTTATATTCATAGCTGCAACGAACACTCCATCAGCCCACGCACCAATTTTATATCCAGCGGGTGTAGTACCGAGATTTTTGTCGAGCATATCCCGATGGACCTTGCTCAGGTTTATTAAAACCTGTTTTCTAGAATAGTAAAGGAGTTGGGCACATATATTTTCAGACTGCAGCCAAAGGACCAACGAATGACCAATGATGTCCTTTACGGTGAAGTGCTTTTGGTCCTTACAGCTTTATTCCACCCCGCGCTCGTGACTAGCGGTAAGAACCTTATTAGCCCATTCTAGACACCTCTTATGATCTTCGGTCATTTAAACTTTTCCAACTTCGCCTTGTTATCACTAATATCTCGGAAAGTATTGGATAGAACCTCTCCGAGCCTTTCGGAACCCAGCAAAGCTTTAGACACTCTGATACCAGAGAAATAATTAGCACTCAAACATGCAGGTGCAATTTAATACAATATCGTAGAACTTCTGACGTATACTCATGTCGATTTCATTGGCTAGAAACTCTCATTCTCTGGTCTGTATAAAGAGGGTGCTGTGAACGAGAAAAAAAGTTATAAAAAAGTATCTGCGCACTTGAGCTTCAGAAAGGTAAGCAGCTTCATTAGCATATTTGGGCACCATAGTTAACAGGAAAGAAAAACAAGTAAGGTGTCTAAGTTCGGGTGTAGCCGAACATTATATACTCAGCGTGAGCTTGAATTGTACATTTCATTCAGATAAATCACTTTTCTACATAACACGGACACCGCCCGTTTAAAAAAATGTCTACCCATTCCATCTTACAGTAAAACTTGATAAGTGATGAAATATCATTGATTCAAAACTAATTTTTGCTAAGTTGTAGCTTATTATTCTAGTCTACGACCCTTTTAAACTTGTTTTATATCTAAGTTGCCGTGGTCTTTAACCGCTCTCGTCAATTTTTTCTAGAAATATTTCTGCTATAGGGAAAATTTGTGTACCCAATTTTATTACGATCCGTTAATTTTTCTTCGAGTTATGGCTCCGAAACATAGAAAATTGCTTAGTCATAAAAGGGGCGGTGCCACGCCATTTGTTTAAATTTGAAGTTTTTCCTATGTATTGTTATAAATCCACTTGGGAATGAAATAATATAAAGCTCTTTTTTGCAAAGATATAGCTTATTTTATTCGTCCACGACCCTTTTAAAAAATTTTTTATATAAAAGTGGGCGTGGTCCTTAACCGATTTCGTTAATTTTTCTTCAAAGCATTCCTTATAGTAAAGGCAACCTCTCTGCCGAATTTTGTTACGATAGGTTTAACGATTTTGATTTATGATTAATACTATTTGTAAAATTGATTTTATCACAAGTGGGCGGTGCCACGCCCATTTAAAAATTTTTTTTCAAATTTTATCAGGAGTCTCAATATCAGTCCACGTGTACAAATTCAACATTCTAGGTGTATTATTTACTAAATAATCAGGTTTTTGTGTTTTACAAAATGTTATATATATAAAAAGTGGGCGTGGTTATCATCCGATTTCGCTCATTTTCAACACCAATCTATTCTGGGTCCAACCACTCTGATGATTTTGATATATGGAAGTCTATATCTATCTCGATTCCTTTATACCTGTACAACCAACCGTTATCCAATCAAAGTTAAATATTATGTGTGCAAAGTACGCTGAGTATAATCACTTCTACCAACATTTCAGAGCACATCTTTCCCAATGCTAATGAAAGCAAGATGGCCATAATCTGACAGTAAAGCAATTTGACTATGGAATCAG
Source organism: Eurosta solidaginis (assembly GCA_029619165.1). Classification (NCBI taxonomy): domain Eukaryota; kingdom Metazoa; phylum Arthropoda; class Insecta; order Diptera; family Tephritidae; genus Eurosta; species Eurosta solidaginis. The sequence continues at coordinate 30,427 of JARSSU010004884.1, forward strand.
AAATTGGATTATACCACATTCCGGCGATTGATTCGAAAACTATATATTCAGCAAACAGTTTTATTGACGAACCCTGTGCTTTAAAATTTGTTTGACGTATTCCCCATTTGATAACATGACTAACATAGGTGGTACACCATAATTCGTTTCAAAAATATGCAATAAAAGTTGGATGCATATTTAGCTGAAATTTATCGGTTGGGGAGGGTGAAGTGACAGTAGGGTAGGTAAAAGAGTCAGATGGAGCATCGGAAAAGGGGACCTGCTGCAAGGCAGAAAAATCGAGCGGTCCAAGGTAGGGTGGCTTCTTGTGAGGTATGTGCATGGTAGTAAGTATAATATGATTGTAACATCCGCCCCGAATCAAGGCGGACAAGGGTTAAGGGCCCGACCCCTTACACTGAGCTAGATGAGGGTATTCCACCTTGATAGCGCAGAGGGGCGGATTCACTCATATAGGGTCCGTTGCAATAATTTATTATGGCTAAACTTTTACATGAAACATTTTTGTTCAGAAAATTGTAAAATATTGCTTTGGCAACTCTAGTCAAAACACAATCATGATCACCTCAACAAACATATTGCAAAAAAGAACTAACTGCTAGCGTTCTGTGCAAGAGAACCGACAACATTTGCTGAGCAATTGAAAAGTATCACTGCTTCTCAAAACGCGCTAACATTTTGATGAGTGCTTGAATGATCTGCACCAACTGTTAGCACTCAGCGCCCTCTCACTAGCACAGACCATAATCAGCTCCCAAGCATTCAGTGCTCATATGCCTCAACTGTTTCGATACCACACGCTAGTAAGTTGAGTGCCAAATGCGAACGATGAAAGAAGTTTAGTGAAACGCTTGTTCTCGTCGGTATGAAAGTTTTGTGTTTACATTTATAGTTCTACGAAGTTTGCATAGTTATACAAACTCTTATAAATCAGTAAGGTGATTAACATCAATAGAGATCACGTGTAAAAGCGATTATATGTAGCTTACTATTGTGATAAATACTAACATGTTGCGAGTATTCTTATGCTTCTGAGATTGTGATCGCGTGTGAAAAGTTTTCATGTGAATGAATGTTGCCAAAAGTATTAGCATCTCAAAACAAAATTAAAAAAAAATAGTGAGAAAATAATGCGCCTATTATTTAAATGATACTACATGTTAACCAATGTATAGTACATATATGTGCTTGAAAAAAATGTGTTTAAATATCTTTATTTGTGTGTGTATAATCGTTGGCTTGACTGTTGTATCTGTTAGTGCGCTTCTTTCGAAGTTCCCCTGTAGGAAAAAACTCTTATTCTGAGCTGTTGTGTTGCTAGTATACCCAACACCATTTCTTAATAGGTATCTATGCTATTTAGGTGCGTGTATCTACCATCTACATCAAAGATGAACCGGCAGCGGTAGGTTTTAGAAAAAGCCTGCTATGGGTAGCACCAATCTAGCGCTTGCTGAGCTTCATAGCTCAAATAACATCGTGCGCATTGCAGCGGCATTCGCTTGACAGTATATTCATTGATCGAGTAGCCGAACCTCCTGACAAAATGTTTTTAGAATTTTTTTGAAGCTATTAAACTTTTTCAACATTTGGGAAAAATGTTACTATCGATAGCTGAGAGGAAAATCAGCCTATCTCGTTTGAATAGCGCCATATTACAGAATAAGTTGAAAACCGTCCTATTTCAATATTCGGTTGAAGACGTCCTGTCTCAGAATTTTGTTTATAAACGTCTCAGTAAAGTCAAAATGTATTGAGTTTGAGCTTAGATAGGGTGTTTTTAAAACGAACTCTGAGTTATGGCGTTTTTTGAACAATTCGGAAATAGCACGTGACAAAATACACAGAGTAATGTTTGATTTTTTTTTATCTTTTTTATTTTCTACTTTTGGAAAAATTCTAAATAAAAATTTTGAAATTTTCACGAAAATGTTAAACATTCTCTCATTTTAGTAATATTTCAAAAACGGCTTTTATATTGAATTGCATAGTTTAATTTGCCCAATTTAATTTGATTTTTTTTAAGTAATGAAAAGAAATAAAATTTGCTAAAAAGTTTCGTGCTCACAACCGTATGTATTTCAAAAGAGTCGAATATTTTTTAAAGTAAAAAAAGTTGTTAAGTTTTTGATAAGAGAAAAAAAAGGATTGCAAAATTACGACAATTACCAACATTTTCCAAAAAGTTAAAAAAATTAAAACAAGCGTGTAACATACGAGGTATAAGCGTACATGTATACGTCTAGAAAACTTTTTTTTTAATTGACAACAGCACGCTCAGGGGTTAGTTAAATCACAAAGTTAACCTTATCAGGACCAAATAATGTGGAATATCTATTTGAGAAGAGCTGCGTAGGCTTCTTATCGATAATACCGACATGTTATTACTTTCCTATTGGCTTATGATCGAAAGCGAAATTATCGGTTTGTTTCCGCTTGTAATATACCGCTTACAAAGGGGTTATCGATTTTTTATTGATGAATCGTTCACAGGAAAATCGCAACCCTTTAAAGGAGCTACCAGCGCAATTTACAGCTTCTACAAACCCAATTGTCAACCTAAGCTACTCGTGGCGAATCCTTTTTCTTTAGTAGCCCCTTCATGGATCTAGGGGTGGGAGGACGTTATGGCCTAGAGGTTTCATGTGGCCATACCAAATCGTTCCCGAGATGGTCGAGCTTTTAGCTGAGTGGGTGCTTGTTACCAGAACGTACCGGAACTATATGCGGCAAAATACCATCAACATCGATAACACTCCCCCAATCATTCAGGGAGTGTTTTTATCGATACAACAACAACAACAGAGACTACACCGATACAAAACGATGAAAAAGTCGACAACGCATCGATATATTGTCGATAAAAAATAGATAACATGTCAATAACAAAAGCTATATTTCGATAATATTTTCATAGCACGTGTACACATTTTCGATAAATAATCAATAACTTTTCGAAAGCATATTGATTACATTTTCGGTTAAAATTCGGTAAGCTTTTTAATAATAAATCCATAACAAACTGATAACTCGTCAACAAAAAAAATCGATAAATTTAACACTTCGCTTACTCATCGATAACTCCTCTATAACACACCGATAACAAACCAATAAGTTGTTAAGAAATGGATATCACGTCCTTTCCCGTTGAAACAAAACCGATAGCTTATGTTTCGGACTTCTAATCTTTCCTTCACTTTCCTTTCCCTTTCCTTTCCTTTCGTTTCCTTGCCTCCCCCTTCTTCTAAGTTTGCAGACATTTTTTTCCTTCACGTGAATTATAGAACCATTTTATCGCTTCTCTGTTCAGTTGCTTATTTTTCGCTTTTCTTATGGCAACTATACTGGCATCAAACCTAGAATTTTGAGAACATTCTTTAAATGTGAGTAACCCCCAGCCCCTTTCTTATAGCTTGTAACATATGTATATTGACAACCAATTTTATTTTTCCTTACCATACGAACAAGAGCAAAGAACAAATTTCGGTGCGTATAACAGTGCATGGGTATTTACACATTTTGAAAATGTCAAACATGTAGCACACAACTCTATAAATTTCTTGCAGGGTTACTCTTGCATCTCTTAGTGCGCATCTATCGCACTATTTATTCGCATTTTTCATAGTGACGTTTTTTTTTAGAATGTTACAGGTTAATGACGTACACAAGCGTTGACTTATAATTAAATTAACGGCTCTATGTTATTTTACGCTTTTGGCTATGCGGTATGTGATGTATTTGTATACGTATGTGTGTATGTGCTTAGAAAATTGCGGTGTAAATACAAACATACAGATATACGTAGCGTCACGCAAATGCAAAATAACGAACTAATGACAAATCCACAACAAATTTATTTAACAAATCCGCCTTAATACTGATGTTTAAATTCCCTAAAAAATTCATACATACGTATTTGGCATTTTCCATTTTTGAAGTTTTTTAATATCTCGTTCCATATCCTGTATTTTCTGCCAGTCCCACTCAGGTGATTTGTTCAAAAAAAATTCTCATTTGCGAAGTTATATTTTTTTAACGTTATGCATCGTAGCAATTTTAGCTTGGCTCTCCTTCAACTTTCTAGTTTTTTTTTAAATAATTTATCTGCCTGTCCCTGTAGCACATGCGTCCAAAAATAAATTTTCAAACCGGCAGTGCAAAATCGACAGCAATAGAAAACAAGTAAGGAAGGCTAAGTTCGGGTGTAACCGAACATTACATACTCACTTGAGAGCTGTGGAGACAAAGTAAGGGAAAATCACAATGTTGTAAAAAGAACCTAGGGTAACCCTGGATGTGTTTGTATGACATATGTATCAAATGGAAGGTATTAAAGAGGGTTTCAAAAGGAAGTGGGCCATAGTTCTATAGATGGACGCCATTTAGGGATATCGTCATAAAGGTGGACCAGGCCTGACTCTAGAATTGTTTGTACGAGTATGGGTATGAAATGAAATGTGTTAATGATAATTGTTAAAAGGGAGTGGGCCTAAGTTCTATAGGTGGACGCCTTTTCGAGATATCGCCATAAAGGGGGACCAGGGGTGACTCTAGAATTTATTTTGTACGATATGGGTATCAATGAAAGGTATTAATGAGTATTTTAAAAGGGAGTGGGCCTTAGTTCTATAGGTGGACGCCTATTCGGAATATCGTTATTAAAGGTGGACCAGGGTTGACTCTAGAATGCGTTTGTACATATGGGTATCAAAACGAAAGGTGTTAGATAAGTGTTTTTAAAAAGGGAGTGGGCCTTAGTTCTATAGGTGGACGCCTTTTCGGGATAACGCACCTCATAAACTTGGACACAGGGTGACTCTAGAATAAGTTTGTTCTATATGGGTATCAAATGAACGGTGTTAACGAGTATTTTGAAAGGGAGTGGGGCCTTAGTTCTATAGGTGGGACGCCTTTTCGGGAATATCGTTAAAAAAGTGGACCAGGGTTGACTCTAGAATGCGTGTTTTACAATATGGGTATCAAATTAAAGGTATTAACGAGGGTTTAAAAGGGAGCGGCCCTTAGTTGGTATATGTGAAGGCGTTTCGAGATCATCGACCCAAATGTGGACCAGGGTGATCCAGAACATCATCTGTCGGGTACCGCTTAATTTATTTATATATGTAATACCACGAACAGTATTCCTGCCTGATTCCAAGGCTATTGATTTCATTTTCTTCTACTTAATATGGTAGGTGTCACATCATTTTACCAAGTTTTTTCTAAAGTCATATTTTGCGTCAATAGACCAATACAATTACCAGTTTCGTCCCTTTTTTCGGTATTTGGTATATAATTATGGCATTTTTTTCATTTTTCGTAATTTTCGATATCGAAAAAGTGGGCGTGGTCATAGTCGGATTTCGGCCATTTTTTACACCAATACAAAGTGAATTGAGATAAGTACGTGAACTGAGTTTAGTAAGATCATATCGATTTTTGCTCAAGTATCGTGTTAACGGGCCGAGCGGAAGGACAGACGGTCGACTGTGTATAAAAAAATGTCGCGTGGCTTCAACCGATTTCGCCCTTTTTCACATAAAACTGTTACCGACCTAGAATCTAAGCCTCTTCCAAATTTCACAAGGATTGGTAAATTTTTGCTCGACTTATGGCATTAAAGTATCCTAGACAAATTAAATGAGAAAGGGCGGAGCCACGCCCATTTTGAAATTTTCTTTTATTTTTGTATTTTTGTTGCACCATATCATTACTGGAGTTGAGTGTTGACATAATTTACTTATATACTGTAAAGATATTAACTTTTCTTTTAAAATTTGAATTAAACAAATTTTTTTTTAAAAAGTGGGCGTGGTCGTTCTCCGATTTTGCTAATTTTTATTAAGCAGACATACAGTTAATAAGAGTAACGTTCCTGCCAAATTTCATCATGATATCTTCAACGACTGCCAAATTACAGCTTGCAAAACTTCTAAATTACCTTCTTTTAAAAGTGGGCGGTGCCACGCCCATTGTCCAAATTTTACTAGTTTTATATTCTGCGTCATAAGTTTCAACTCACCTACCGAGTTTCATCGCTTAATCCGTATTTGGTATGAATTATCGCACGTTTTTTCGATTTTTCGAAATTTCGATAGAAAATATAGAAGATACCTCAAAATTTACTGAAGTTATCGTGTTATCGGACAGGCGGACGGACGGACGGACGCACGGACGGATGGACATGGCTTAATCGAATTTTTTTTCGATACTGAGGATTTTGATATATGGAAGTCGTATATCTATCTCGATTCCTTTATACCTGTACAACCAACCGTTATCAATCAAAGTTAATATACTCTGTGAGCTCTGCTCAACTGAGTATAAAAATAACAAGTAAGGAAGGTTAAGTTCGTGTGTAACCGTAACATTACATACTCAGATAGGAGAGCTATGGTGGACAACATAAGGGAAAATAACCATGTAGGAAAATGAACCGAGGGAAACCCTGGAATATGTTTGTATGACATGTGTATCAAATGAAAGGCATTAAAGAGTATTTTATGAGGGAGTGGGCCATAGTTCTATATGTGGACGCCATTTAGGGATATCGCCATAAAGGTGGATCAGGGTTGACTCTAGAATTTGTTTGTACGATATGAGTATCAAATGAAAGGTGTTAATGGGTATTTTTAAAAGGGAGTAATCCTTAGTTTCATAGGTGGACGCCGTTTCGAGATATCTCCATAAAGGTGGACCAGGGGTGACCATAGAATTTGTTTGTACAATATGGATTATACTTATTGAATTTGATCTTCCATAGTCACGACGTAAGCCATCATATGCCGCACCAAGGTAAAAACCTTGCTATCCAGAAAGTATTGTTGAAATTTAGCTACCTAGCTACGGCTGTCAATAAAGTACTTTAATATGGTTTTCTGCCCGCGAAAGGTATAGTTGTCCAGCAGAATATAGATTACTCCAGAAACAAGTAAGGAAGGCCAAGTTCGGGGGTAACCGAACATTACATACTCAGCTGAGAGCTTTGGAGACAAAATAAGGGTCAAAATCACCATGTAGGAAAGTAAACCTAGGGTAACGCTGGAATGTGTTTGTATGACATGGGTATCAAATAAAACGTATTAAAGAGTATTTTAAAAGGGAGTGGGCCATAGTTCTATAGGTGGACGCCTTTTCGAGATATCGCCATAAAGGTGGACCAGGGGTTGACTCTAGAATGCGTTTGTACGATATGGGTATCAAATGAAAGGTGTTAATGATTATTTTAAAAGGGAGTGGGCCATAGTTCTATAGGTGGACGCCTTTTCGAGATATCGCCATAAAGGTGGACCAGGGGGTGACTCTAGAATGCGTTTGTACGATATGGAATCAAACGAAAGGTGGTAATAAGTATTTTAAAAGGAGTGGGCCATAGTTCTATAGGTGGACGCCTTTTCGAGATATCGCCACAAAGGTGGACCAGGGTGACTCTAGAATGCGTTTGTACGATATGGGTATCAAATGAAAGGTGTTTAAGGAATATTTAAAAGGGAGTGGACCATAGTTCTATAGGGGGACGCCTTTTCGAGATATCGCCACAAAGGTGGACCAGGGCTGACTCTAGAATGCGTTTGTACGATATGGGTATCAAATGAAATGGTTTAATGAATATTTAAAAGGGAGTGGGCCTTAGTTCTATAGGTGGACGCCTTTTCGAGATATCGCCATAAAGGTGGACCAGGGGTGACTCTAAAATGTCTTTGTACGATATGGGTATCAACTGAAAGGTGTGTATGTATGTATGTATGTATGTATGTAGTAATGATATTTTAAAAGGGAGTGGGCCTTAGTTATATAGGTGGACATCTTTTCGAGATATCGCCATAAAGTTGGACCAGAGGTGACTCTATAATGTGTTTGTACGATATGGGTATCAAATTAAAGGTATTAATGAGGGTTTCAAAAGGAAGTGTCCCTTAGGTTTATATGTGAAGGCTCCCTTATGTTTATAGTAAAGGCGTTTTCGAGATATCGGCCAAAATATGGACCAGGGTGACCCAGAACATCATCTGTCGGGTACCGCTAATTTATTTATATATGTAATACCACGAACAGTATTCCTGCCATGATTCCAAGGGACTTTTGATTTCGCCCTGCAGAACTTTTTCATTTTCTTCTACTTAATATGGTAGGTGTCATACCCATTTTACAAAGTTTTTTTCTAAAGTTATATTTTGCGTCAATAAACCAATCCAATCACCATATTTCATCTCTTTTTTCATATTTGGTATAGAAATTATGAAATTTGTTTCATTTTTCGTAATTTTCGACATCAAAAAAGTGGGGCGTGGTCATAGTCGGATTTCGTTCATTTTTTATACCAAGATAAAGTAGTTCAGATAAGTATGTGAACTAAGTTCAGTAAAGACATATCGATTTTTGCTCAAGTTATCGTGTTAAGAGCCATGCGGAAGGACAGACGGACGACTGTGTATAAAAAAATGGGCGTGGCTTCAACCGATTTCGCCCTTTTTCACAGAAAACAGTTATCGTCATAGAATCTATGCCCCTACTGAATTTTACAAGGTTTGGTAAATTTTTGTTCGACTTATGGGATTAAAAGTATTCTAGATAAATTAAATGAAAAAGGGCGGAGCCACGCCCATTTTGAAATTTTCTTTGATTTTTGTATTTTGTTGCTCCATATCATTACTGGGGTTGAATGTTGACATAATTTACTTATATACTGTAAAGATATTCCATTTTTTGTTAAGATTTGACTTTAAAAAACATTTTTTTTTAAGTGGGCGTGTTCGTCATCCGATTTTGCTAATTTTTATTGAGCACACATACACTAATTAGAGTAACGTTCCTGCCAAATTTCATCATAATATCTTCAAGGACTTCCGAATTACAGCTTGGAAAACTTTTAAATTACCTTCTTTTAAAAGTGGGCGGTGCCACGCCCGTTGTCCATAGTTTTACTAATTTTCTATTCTACGTCATAAGGTCAATCCACATACCAAGTTTCATCGCTCTTGTCCGTATCGAAAAAGTGGGCGCGGTTATAGTCCGATTCGATAGCGGTAATGAGATGAGTGCCCGGGAAGCTACATACCAAATTTTATCAAGATACCTCAAAATTTACTCAACTTATCGTGTTCACGGACAGACGGACAGAGGGACGGACGGACATGGCTGAATCAATTTTTTTTTCGATACTAATGATTTTTATATATAGAAGTCAATATCTATCTCGATTCCTTTATACCTGTACAACCAACCGTTATCCAATCAAAGTTAATATGCTCTGTGTGCAAAGCACGCTGATTATAAAAATAAGATTGGTCCTTCTAAGCCTGCATAGAATTTTATATCAGGCATCATCTAGAATAATGCAGAAAAAGCTAACCCATTATAAAGATAAAATTTAATATCAAGGCAGAATATGGAATAGCCAAGACGGGATTAATATGTCACCTGGGCAGAATTTGCCATTCCGGCAACTCACAGAATGAGTTAGCTAGGCCCTCTACATGATACGCGTTTTTCATACTACAACATATCCAGGTTATATACAGAGTGATCTATCTATCATAGGGATCGTAAAATGTAATGTTGGCCAAGGTATATTTTTCAATAAAATTTTACATAAAGTTCTGCATTTTCTTTCCTCAATATAACTGTGCACAAACAAAGAGTAGCGATTTCGTAAATGCTTTTGAGAAAAAAGTTTCACTAATTTCGTAACTGAAGCTGTGCAAAGCAATATCAAAAACGTTTTTGAAAAAACTCAAAAATTCGAGTTAAAAAAAATAAATGTTAGGCGCGATAACCTCCGAAGAGATTTTAGGCCGAGCTTCTCTTTAAATTTGCGTCGTGCTCCTATTTAATTTTTCCTACAAATTGGCGGGACGGGACCTACTTCTTCTATGCCGACTCCGAACGGCATCTGTGAGGCAGATGAGTTTTTACTAAGAGCTTTTCATGGCAGAAATACATTCGGAGTGCTTGCCAAACACTGCCGAGGGGTGACCCCGCTAAGAAAAAATGTCTCTTAATTGAAAATCTTATTTCTAAAATTTTGATGTTGCTTTGCCCGGGGCGTGAACCCAAGGTATTCGATGTGGAAGGCGGAGCACGCTACCATCACACCACGGCGGCCGCCAATTCGAGTTAATTATACGAAAATTGCGAACTTTTTATTTGGAGTACCCTGGACTTTTTTGAGTATGTAGTTTTGTAGCGCAATCAATTTACGTCTCACAGGTGAAGTATAGTAAATTTTGAATACGCTCAATAACAAGGTTCAAAGTTTTCTTAAAGTTAACTCGAACTTTCGAATTTTTTTAAAAATGTTTTTAAAAATTTGTTGGCATGGTTTCAGTAATCGTTGTTTTTGTTGTTGTAGTTGTTTGTAGCGATAAAGACACTACCCGAGGTTTTTGGGTATTTTAGCCTCCTCTTACGACAAGCATACCTGCCGCGGTATTCTTAGCCACCTAACTCGCTGTACACAACTAACTTCTTATACACAAATAAATTTCACTTTTGAAATATCCTTGTTTTTTGAGGAGGAGAATGCTTGTTTTATCCATCACTGTAGAAATTCGATTTTTAATTAAACCAAAGTAAAAGTGTTCTTCCACGCTTTGCTTTCTATTTTGGTTTTTGGCTATTTTCTTTGGCATGTTTCTGATTTGCTCCAAGGCTGTCAATATTTTTATACTTTCATGACTTTTTCATCATTTTTGCTCAAATTAGCTGATACACATATTTGAATACACATACATACATATGTATGTACCCAAAAAAGTGAAATTGTTTATGCAGCTGATTCTGAATTTGTGTGAGCCAACATCTAGTAAATTATTAAAAATGCTAAGTGGTTCTATTGAATACCTAAATATATAATTATTTAATTGATATTATTACAAAAATTAGAAACTTTAGAGGAAAAGTGGCTGGTAATTCATCTGAACCAAATTAGAATGGTGTAAAGAGATATATTTTTCAGGGGTTTTTATATTAATTCGTACTCATTCACGTACTAAATCAAAGATACGTATGTAGCTATAAATATATTTGAATTTTGTCACCATTAACCTCAATTCTGAAACCTGCCCAGTCTAGTCCAAGAAAAGAGAACACTATTACTGATGTCTCATAAATTTAAATATTTATGCAAATTTAATTCACGTTTATTGGATTTAAAATTTTGATAGAGTCAATTGATTAAATTGATTAAAAAAAAACTGTGATGTGGACACGCTCAAAATCAGCTCACAGTTTTGTTTTCTAAATTCAATATGGGAAAGGTGTAGTGATTATTTTCACGTTACAATAACGCCTGTTTCTGAATGAAAAGAGAATCAAAAATATGCGTGTTTGATAAACTCAGGGCACTCAAAAAGTGCTCGAGTTGCGTTTTATTCAGATGGTGTATAATCCTTGCATTTGAGAAGCTATTTTATGTGTCTCTCCTTGGGTAGGTTGACCTGTAATTACGTACGTGATCGTTTTTGTGACTCTTTTATCTAATATTATATGGCTAAAGCATCTAAAGATCTTCTGCTTTTTTGTCCTACTTCTTATTCTTTTTGTAGCGACAATGACATTGCCCGAAGGTTTGGGAAGTATTATTGATAATGATGGTCCTTCGCCGGATATTCGGCATGCTCTTGAATTTAACACCATTCGAAATTTGTGGATTTATGTTAGTGGTCTCTTATGACGTACATGCCTACAGCAAGAATATTCTAAGCAATTTAACCCACTGGAGGTTCTGAAGATCTTCCTATTATGTAACTTTTTGGGTTCGCACTCGCAGCTTTAGAGTTGGTTTTATTTTATAGTAGTGAGAATGTCAATCTTAAGGTCAATCTAGGTTGACTGGATAAAGGGCACTTGTAAAATTTGGTGTGTAGATATTTGTACATATGCTAATTTTTGGGTTTTCACTAGGTCAAATTTGACCGTAGACTTGGCCATTTAATGAAAATGGCTTGTCATACAACGTCAAATGCGTTTGACGCCCGAACCATAACCGTAACTAAAACCTTAATCACAATTTTCGCGGGTTCTGGAACCATAATCCCAACTGTTACTATAACCGGAACTCTGAATGCAACCTTAGCCGAAAGTGCAAGCTTACCGGTAATAGCGAGCGTACCGGTAACTATAATTATCTATAACTGTAACTGCACTTATTTCAGTCGGACCTGTAAGCCGTACCCGTAACGTGTATTCAGTGGCGCGCCCGGGACAAAATATTTTTTTTTACTATATCAATGTCTCATTTCTTCACAGAGAGTGTCTCGAATTTCGGATAGTTCAGTCGCTAATGATTTACGTATATGTCATCAAAAACTTTTCGATTTGTTATCAATAACAATGACATGTTATGAATTTGTTACCGGAGCGTTGCCATTTTTTTCGACATGTTATAAATTTCTTTCCTGTATGTTATCAAAGCGTTATCGATATGATATAGAAAATACATCGATTTCTTCTCTTAAAGTTATCAATTTGTTATCGGCGTGTTACCGACGACTCATTGCTTTGCTATGAAAAAATTGGAGCTAAAAATTGAATATAGAATCGATGACACATCTAGATGAAGTTGATACAAGCCGATAATAATCCAATTAGAAGTATATGACTCGGTTTTTATTAGCCGATAACACAACATAATAATTTTGTTTCGATAAAAAAACCGAAAATACAACAACAACTTGCCCTGTATCGGTTGTTTCCGATAAGAAGCCGACCATGCTCTTCTCAAAATGGCTGAAACTTTTATTTCTGGTACAGTTATGATTTAACTTCAAACCCCTGGGCGAGCTCTAGGTAACTTAAAAACATTAGTTTCCTAGGCGTTCATCTTTATGTCCACACTTCGAACTTCACGAGTGCTTGATACTCATGCCTTGTTAATGCCTTTCATGAAAATGAAATGTATATTAAGTTTGTCACGATTCTCACTTCACTGCGTACCCTTTCTTCTCTAATTCCTTTTAGTTACCATTTTCTCATTCCTGATTTTCCGATTTTGTTAGTCCGGCTTGTCCGCTAATTGCGCTTTGCTGCTTGGGATCTAATTACGCTCATGTCAAATCAATCCCGCTACGTGAAACTCGCTGATTCCATACTCATACCCTTAGCAAGGTGATTAAATATTTTGGAAAATATTTTCAACTTAATTCTGAACTTAGATACTTCCTTAAGAAATTCTCTACTCGATTACCACAGCATTTCGAAACTTTTGGGCCAGGAAACTTTCTATAAAAGTAAGAAGTAGAAGTAAATGAATGACGACACAAAAGTAAAAATTTACCAAAACAAAGTAAGAATAAGTGCTAAGAAAAAGGGTTGAACAGATATAAAAAAATCGCACAGTGAACTGGAGGACAATACCAATCAATCTTTGAGCAACACCAACTAAGAACTCAGATGCTAAAGTTGTTTTGAATTGGCACCAATCATTGAGCAATGTACATATTAACAATTATGTAATAAACTACTGTAAAGATGTTTTACAAAACAACAAAAACCACTCAAGTCATTTCACATCGCATAAACGTGTTGATCAATGCCACGATGATCGCTTGGTCCGAGAATCACTTAAACCAGTCATTGGCCTATGCATCGGTTAAAGATGCATGCAGTCATTCTGACGCTAGTGTACGCACCGAGATCGTTGTTAATTTATTTAATTGATCTTTGTCTGTAGATATTTTGCAACGGGAATTATCATACACAATTAAAAAGAAAAACGTTACTCTCTATGAGGTCACAAAGAAACAAAGTCAAACTACGTCGAATTTACCTTAGAATGCGCACTGACTTTGCTCCAGTGTTGGTGATGGAGGCAAATAAACAAGTTTTATTATACTCAGCTGAACAGAGCTCACAGAGTATATTAACTTTGTTCGCATAACGGTAATCCATAACGGCATAAACTAATCGAGATAGATATAGACTTCTATATATCAAAATGATCTGGGCGAAAAAAGAAATTTATTTAGCCATGTCCGTCCGTCTGTCCGTCCGTCCGTAAACACGATAACTTGAGTAAATTTTGAGTTCTTGATGAAATTTGGTATGTAGGTTCCTGGACACTCATCTCAGATCGCTATTTAAAATGAACGAAATCGGACTATAACCACGCCCACTTTCTCGATATCGGAAATTTCGAAAAACCCAAAAAAGTGCGATAATTCATTACCAAAGACGGATAAAGCGATGAAACTTGGTAGGTGGGTTGACCTTATGACGTAGAATAGAAAATTAGTAAAATTTTGGAGAATGGGCGTGGCACCGCCCACTATTGAAAGAAGGTAACTTGAAAGTTTTGCAAGCCGTAATTTGGCAGTCGTTGAAGATATCATGATGAAATTTGGCAAGAGCGTCACTCCTATTCCTATATGTGTGCTAAATAAAAAATTAGCAAAATCGGATGACGAACACGCCCACTTTGAGTCAAATTATAACAAAAAATTTAATATCTTTACAGTATATAAGTAAATTATGTCAAAAACTCAACTCCAGTAATGATATGGTGCAACAAAATACAAAAATAAAAGAAAATTCCAAAATGGGTCGTGGCTCCACCCTTTTCATTTAATTTGTCTAGAATACTTTTAATGCCATAAACCAAACAAAAATTTACCAATCTTGTGAAATTTGGTAGGGCTTAGATTCTAGGACGATAACTGTTTTCTGTGAAAAAAGGGCGAAATCGGTTGAAGCCACGCCCAGTTTTTATACACAGTCGACCGTCTGTCCTTCCGCTCGGCCCTTAACACGATAACTTGAGTAAAAATCGATATATCTTTACTAAACATAGTTCACATACTTATCTGAACTCGATATCGAAAATTACGAAAAATTAGAAAAAAAAATGCCATAATTCTATACCAAATATGAAAAAAGGGATGAAACATTGTAATTGGATTGGTTTATTGACGCAAAATATAACTTTAGAAAAAACGTTGTAAAATGGGTGTGACACCTTCCATATTAAGTAGAGTAAAATAAAAAGTTCTGCAGGGCGAAATCAAAAGCCCTTGGAGTCTGGCAGGAATACTCTTCGTTGTATTACATATATAAGTAAATTAGCGGTACCCGACAGATGATGTTTGGGTCACCCTGGTCCACGTTTTGGTCGATATCTCGAAAACGCCTTCACATATACAACTAGGGGCCACTCCCTTTTAAAACCCTCATTAATACCTTTAGTTTGATACCCATATCGTACAAACACATTCTAGTCACCCCTGGTCCACCTTTATGGCGATATCTCGAAAAGGCGTCCACTATAGAACTAAGGCCCACTCCCTTTTAAAATAATCATTAACACTTTTCATTTGATTCCCATATCGTACGAACACGTTCTAGAGTCACCCCTGGTCCACCTTTATGGCGATATCTCGAAAACGCCTTCACATATAGAAACTAAGCCCACTCCCTTTAAAAATGCACATTAACACCTTTCATTTGATACCCATATCGTACAAACACATTCTAGTCACCCCTGGTCCACGTTTATGAAGATATCTCGAAAAGGCGTCCACCTATAGAACTAAGGCCCACTCCCTTTTAAAATAATCATTAACACTTTTCATTTGATTCCCATATCGTACGAACACGTTCTAGAGTCACCCCTGGTCCACCTTTATGGCGATATCTCGAAAAGGCGTCGACCTATAGAACTAAGGCCCACTACCTTTTAAAATACTCATTAACGCCTTTCATTTGATTCCCATATCGTACAAGCACATTCTAGAGTCACCCTGGTCCACCTTTATGGCGATATCCCGAAATGGCGTCCACCTATAGAACTAGGTCCACTCCCTCATAAAATATTCT
This sequence comes from Eurosta solidaginis, assembly GCA_029619165.1. NCBI lineage: Eukaryota > Metazoa > Arthropoda > Insecta > Diptera > Tephritidae > Eurosta > Eurosta solidaginis. Next base: position 46,240 of record JARSSU010004884.1, read on the forward strand.
TTAATACCTTTCATTTGATACACATGTCATACAAACACATTCCAGGGTTACTTTAGGTTAATTTTTCCTACATGGTAATTTTTCCCTTATTTTGTCTCCAAAGCTCTCAGCTGAGTATGTAATGTTCGGTTACACCCGAACTTAGCCTTCCTTACTTGTTTTTTCTTATTTTTGTTTATCTCACGTGTTTGTATGCTTAGCTTTATTAACACTTTTTCTTTCTTTTTCTTGTGAATGTATGAATGTATGTTTTTTTTCTGCACCTTGGTACATTTTGCGCTATCCGCCTTTGGCATAAGTGCTTTCTGCGTTTTTTATTCTTTTGGTCTTTGTTCTATTTTGCTTTCGCATTTACTTAGCTGACATTCAATATTATCTATCACGTCTATTTGTTTTTATTTGCAAGTTTAGAAACCAGAGTTAAGTTATACGTTGTTTTTATATATAAAAATGTACGATCACCCCATTATCATATTGGATAAGAAAGGTAAGCTTTTGTTCTACAATTTATGTTTCTGTTCCAGTTTGATACCTTCACCTTTTTTTGGATCTGGTGTTTCTTCAAGCAAGAAATTCAACTTCCCTAGAAAAGGATATTCAAACAGCACGTTTTTTGATACTTATTTACAGATAGAGCATTTTCGAAAATTATTCTGAGGTAGTGAGTTCATCCAAAGATGTTTGACGCAGGGCTTGCCGTTGTATTGTATCTTATATTCTACACAGCAATTGATATATCGAGGTCTAAGCATTGATACTGGATATGCATCATATTGATCGAGTTATACGAGGCATCAGCAGTGACTGTTTCAAGTTCGCTATGGGAATATTTTCAGATCGTTTATCTCCACATAATTTCAAGACTTACGAATTGTTTTGCGAAATATTTTAGGGACATTTCAGGTCCATCTTTGGAAAGTTTTGGACTTTCTTCAGGATCAACTTGGGTAGTTTTTCGTGCAGTTTTTGGGACTATGTCTTAATCACTGTTTTCAAAAATTTGGCAGTTTATAGATCATTTCGGATAATCTATGAATATTTTCAGGAATATTTACAAATTGTATTGCTATTGCATGTGACTGGTTTGGGATCTCTCTAAAAAGTTTCAGAACTGCTTTCTTGTTTTAAAGCTTATGTCGGCTCTATAACAGGATATCAAAGCTGAAAGGTTTTTTTCTAATGCTGCAATTGTCACCAAGACCAGTTATATTTGGTATGTAGGTCAGATATATGTAGAAAATTCTTCAGACAGCTAAATTTGACTTTTTCGATGTGTCCAACATCCTCAAGATAAATCGACAATTGCTAATATTTTGTACACAAATGGCGAAAAACTATGCATCATTTAAGATGATTGGAAATCGCAAATAGATAATAATTTTACACACAAAGACTCAAATAATTGGGCTCTAGAGGGATCTGTGGCGCTTTGTTTAAAATTGTCCATATCGGCTAAGAAAAAGTTCAGTATTAAAAAAAAATAGCAGAACACATCTTTTCCTGAAACTTCTCATCTAAGCACTTTTTCCACCAGAGTTTTGCAATATGTTTTACTATAATTAATTTTGTTTTTCATCATATTAGAAGTACTTGACTTTTGTTTTGTGAGAAGCTATGGCAAAATCTCGTTTTATAATGAGCGTCATCATGCAAGCGCATACACTGAAAGAAAAAACTGGTAAAACCAACCGAATTTTAGCTCAATTCAACTGATATTTCTGTCAATTTTAATCCATAGCAAATAGCTGTTGAATCAACTTCGCACAAATTCTGCATGAGCCATTTTAATAGTCAAATAAACAAAAAAAATTCATCAAATAAAAGCCACAGCTGTGTTAAATACAAATAAAAAACGTTTGTCTTAAGATTTTGATGTTGCTTTTTTCAGGCCTTGATGCAAGGGGTTTTCGGTGTGTAGACCTAACAAGCTACCATCACACCACCGTGGCGGCCTAGCTCTGGTGTATTAACAAACAATTATTAATGTCGCCCTTAACACACCTATTAAAACATTTCAAATATAGTAGTGGCTGTTGATATTACATATATTGCTCTTTTTACAGAAAATTCTGTTAGATTCATTGAGAATCCGTTATTTTAACCAAATATTGTCAACTTCAGACCAACAGTGGAAATGACCACACATGTTTAAGCTCTTGACAAAAAACTGTTTACATTTTAAGATCAACAAACCTGATTTGTTGATTTTACAAATTTAATTTCTTGCGGTGTATAGAATCACCATCACAATACTAGGTTTTTCATGTGAGGAACGGCTAGTGCATTAATTGTGCTCTTTTTTTAAACGGTTTTATTTAGGTTGACTTGACAGGCTGCACGGCTGCACGGCCGTGAACGAATTTTTGTAATTAAAATTTAAGTAACTTGCCGATAAGCTACAAGCTTGAAACTTCGAATATAGTTCAGAACCCGATGACAAAAAATCGTCTCTAGGTGGCGCAAGGGTCGATATGTTAACAAAAATCGTATTTGTGATCCGATTTGGCTCATATTTGGAACTCATAAACATACAAGAATAGAAAACGACCTATGAAAAAAAATTGCCGCTAGGTAACGCAAGGATCGAGATATTCATAAAAATCGTATTTGTGATCCGATTTGGCTCATATTTGGAACATATAATACATACAAGAATAGAGGCGACCTACGAAAAAAATCGCCACTAGGTGGCGCAAGATCGAGATATTCACAAAAATCGTGTTTGTGGTCCAATTTGGCTCATGTTTGGAACACATAATACATACAATAATAGAAAGCGACCTATGAAAAAAATCGCCGCTAGGTGCGCAAGGATCGAGATATTCTCAAAAATCGTATTTGTGGTCCGATTTGGCTCATATTTGGAACACATAATACAAACATGAATAGAAAGCGACCTATGATCCGATTTGGCTCATATTTGCAACAATATTCATCAGTCCGGTAGAAGTGTCATCAAAATATTTTGGAGTTGGAGGAGGGACAAGCATACGTGGCGCAGAGTCGAGTAAAGTCTTTGGAAGGATTATGTATTGAGGACTTAGATTGTAACAAATTGTCAGGAAACAGTCCTTGTAATAATGAGTCACTAAATGAACTAAATAGAATGAGAAATAATAGGCAATTAAATAAAGACTAAAAACTTGAAACTAAAATAATTTAAAAAAATTATAAGTTAAACGGTTTAACTTAAAATTATTTTTTTTAATTATTTTATTTTTTAATTATTATATCGATATACGATTCCCATTCCCGTTCGCAATCCCACACATACCCCCACACTCACTAACACCCCAACTCCGTTATAAATAAATATGTAATTGTCTCTCCAAAGTCTTATATATATACCCTTTAATGTACCGTTTGATAGCGTGAATCTGCTGCGAAAACTTTGGACAAGATCAATTGAGAACTTTGTACACTTGACACAACTGATTATAATTATTTATGTTCGGTATCACCCAGACCTACATTTCCTTATTTCTTTAGTGCTGTCTGCTTTTTACGGTGTCGCAAATCTACTATTACGTGCAAATACTGCAACGGTCTGCTTGTTGACAATGTTAAAACGTCACGAACAACAATTGAAGGTGTTGTTGTTATTTGTTTGTTGTTGTTGTTAATCTTGTTCTTGTTGTTTTTGTATCGTAATAAGTTTTTCACGACATTGGTAGCAATTGTTTACTACTCAAACTTCCAAGTAGCTCTTACCTACACATTTCTCCACTGCCAAACAAGGTCCGCTCCGCTCTGGGTGTCGTGTGCCTGAGCGTGGCGTTTTCGAGTTTGTAATGGAGCAGCTGACGGAAGCATGAACTTCGCGCCAACCAAGTGATTCAATTGCACACAGAACTTTTCGTAGTGAACAATGGTTGAAGCGGTTGACGCGTGAAGTTTGTGTTACGGGATTTATTGTTTAAGTTTGTTGCTGTTTTGTATTTGAGTATACTTTTCGTGCAAATTCGTTTAGATCACTGTTGCTGCAGTTTTTAAAGTGTGTGATTATTTTGTTAGTGATTCCCCATTATTTGTTTGTGTTGTGGTAGTCTACATGTAAACCAGCTGCTCTCTTTTTTCTCTATAATTTGTGTTTTATAAATTGGTAACAGCGTGTGAAATAAAATTTCTCGCTTCACAGAAATCCTCTGCAGCTGTGCACTTCAACTGACTGGCTGTTGTTGTTGAGTGGTTTCCTCACGTTTTTACTGTGTCTAAATTATTATTTCTGTATTGTTTTATCTTTTCCTGAAATTATACAAAATCAGCAAAACCACCAAAATTTCAGTGCAAAACACCAAAGAAAAGAAAAAAGAGTGAATACCTAATGACAAATCAAAAATAATAAATCACGCGCGGTTAACCATACAAAACAAAAGTGCAAACATGCTTACCCACATATATTTACATATAGTAGATACAACAAAAATATTAATAATTGGTTAGTGTCAACTTCATAAATACTAAACACGACAAGGGCAGCAGCGCCAGTAGAAAAAGTTAGAAAAAAAAAAGTAAAAGTAAAAGAATAAGAAAAGTAAAAGATGTAAAAGTTAAAAAAGTATATTTATAGAAAAGAAAATTTTAGAAAAAAGTTAGTTAAAGAAGTAAGGCAGACAGCCCGCCAAGACTAAGAGACAGCATACTCACTCTAAAGTATAGCTAAAAGGAAAGAAGTAATAGAAGGGCGCGAAAAAACATTGTTCGATCTAAGCACTCCCACCTCCCAGTCGCTTTTATTGCCAAGTCAAGCACCAAGGGCAAGCATGGTGGAGGAATTCAAGTCCGTTAACCATAGTGGTACAAATGACGAATTACTAATCAGTTCGTTGGACGTGTATGATATATATGTATGTATGATAATTTTTTGTGGTTGAACGTAATTGATGATGTTAGTAATAATGATGAATGTTTATCGAAAGATTGTTCGTACCTGTTTGTACTTACTTAAAATTTGAAAGTTCTGTCTATTAAATTTGCAAAAAAAAAAACTATTTGTGTAAATAAATCATTCTTTTGGATTCGTTCCATATATAATTAGTGTTTTCTTTTATTTTTTGTTATACCAATTTCCTCTTTTGTCCTTTAAATGTGTCCTTGCTAGCAGTCGCATCCGCAAATACTCTTTTTGTGCGAGCAGCATTACAGAATGATACGAGCGAGATTGAAGCAGAAGCGAGTGCAGGAGCAGGATTCTTATCATGATTTTAGTATAATCGTAGATAAGAATTGACATGTTAAGTAAGCGATGTGTACAAAAATTGCTTGATTGCATTATTTCACGCATAATAAGTATCAGGTTTCCAACGACTTTTGCGGGGTACTACAATGGCTACAGTTTATAGAGTTTGGCGTAAGTTGATTATATATAAGACTAGTTTGGATATGTTGATTGACCCAGAAGATGAGATTGACCGAAATGAAGAAGGAACAATGAAGAAATGACAAAATTTCACAGCAATAATGGAAATTTATAAACGGTAAAAGGATCACTAGTGGGCCAGCAAAGATGCCAAATCCTTTTAAGATGCTTTTCGTTGGTGTAGAAGTGAATACATATGGAGGGGTTTTACGAAAGGTCTTTTGTGCGTAACTTTTAATAGGTGTTAATTGTGAAATTCGTGATGTGGAAAAAGTGTAATGTTTTATCGGTGGGTTTTTAAACCCTCGGTGAAGCCTGTTCCAAGTATAGTATGTATGCAGTTTTTATCGGGGCATTAAACAAAAAGTACCAAGGCCAATAAAGTCAATTTGTCACGAGTTATTGCGAAAATCAAGATGTAAATTTTCTTTCTGACTTGACATTTTGGGTAATT
>JARSSU010004885.1:0-17541 GCA_029619165.1 Eurosta solidaginis
AACGGCCTCAGTGAGACCTTTTTCCCTTTTATTTGGTCTATTCCATATGTTTTTTATATTATGTTGCCGGAGAGAGGATCTATTGTACTGTAACGAATTTAGGGAAATTACGCTTATTCCAAAACTTCTGCTAATGTTAGAATCGCTAAACTGTTGGATAAATACCTCCAATATTCAATAATGCAAAATGGTCTTTATTAGACTACTTTGAGAGTACTTCACAATAACTCTGACTTCACAACTAATTGCGTGTTTAAATCAAACTACTTCGTCATGCCTCAGATTGCGCTGCTTTTATACTCTCGGTTTCCTCGTTTCTCCTAAGGTCTAGTAATTTCGTGAACTTCGTGCTTGGTTACCAACCATATACATGTATATTTGTACTTTGTAGCTGCGGGGAGGCTGAAAAATGCCTAATGCACCATAATTGCTGCCGTCGCAGCAACCGTGTGTCCGTAGACTAAAAAACAGCCCCGTTCTGGAACCGTCGCCCACCCCGGCACCACTTTCGCATTACTTCAGGGTGGCGTTCCATATTTCTCATTTTTAAGAGCCACTGTTGTCCCTGCGTCCAGGTTCCCGCTATTTGCTCTGAGTGTCCATTTAATCGCCACTGCTTCGCATGCGCATTTCTCTGCGCTCCCTCTCAGCATCCATCAGGCGTGTCATTACTATAAATGCCATTTGCTCACTGCAGTCCAGCACTCTTTCCTGTTGCACATATGTGATACTAAATTTCTCGTGGTAGGTTCCTCCCCAAAGACTCCATGCAAGGTGAGTCTTTCTTCGTGGAAACGGGGGCAGTAGAACATGACGTGTTCTGCGTTTTCTAATGATGACATGCGTTTGTGAGTATCTCTCCGCTGCCTTGTATGCATGTGTGTAAATGATGATTGAATTGTTTACGTACATACGAGTGGCTGCTTAGTATCGGCTTAGTGATGATAGTATCGCTTAGTGATGATAATATTCGTCACAGTACAAATATAAGAGTATACGATACTTGAACAAATGAAATTCTATTAACAAATCCGAGAGCAAACCAGTGAGTGCAAATGCGAACGATGATCTCTTTTGATGTTATCCCCTTGAACATAGATGTGCTTTGGACTCTTTGCTTTTATTTTTGTTGTTGTATTAAAGTGCAAACGTTTCTGAATTAAGACAAAACGAATACACGCGACAACAGAGTTAAGGCAAACTGGTGGAAATTAGTAAGCAAAATTGATTTCAGTTAACAACATAAAATTCAACCTACACATCCATACAATCTTCCACAAACAAGCTTTACATACATTCATATACTCCAGTGCACACTTAAGAATTCTGTTCAACTACACATGTTTAACGAGGCGGGCTTTTTATCTTGCCAAGTACTATGCGGGCAAAGCCATTAGTTTAAAAAATTTCTTTAATTCGTACAAAGGTTAAGAAAATAAAAATTGTAATGAGTTTTATAGCGAATTGGTTGGCATTATTTTACGTGTAGACCGTAATTACAGCAATTATTTGGCTGGCACATTTGTTGAATATAAAAATAGTAAGTATTTTTATGTTTGTCTCCATGTTTTGTTGGGTATTCACTTGAGCGCTTAAAACTATTAACTAACTTGTTAGAATCAGCACCCTAATCACCTGACGAGTTGTTGGACTTGAAATTTAGGTGAAGATCAGGTAAATTGTTGGGCTAGTTGCGAAGTACTGTAATCAACGCGACTCAAGTCATTGCAATCCTATTCTCAGAGTAGCAGAGTTACCTGTTACCACGCTACCATGTAATATAATGCTTGAACTTGGAATACCTTCGAGTATATTAAAATGTTATCTGAATAAAATTTTGGATGTTGTTTAGAGGTACAGAACAGTCAGGGGGCGAGAGAGTGATGTTGCAGACAAATGAGGAGGAACATCAGGGAGATGTCTATGTAGATGTAGAGGAAGGTCCAGATAAGTTTTCGAGAAGGGAAACTTCTGTCGGGACTGCTAGTGTGGTATACAACTATCTTTTTAATCTTTTTCAGATACCCTTTAAACATAAGTTTTTCAAATTAAGAAGAGCTTCTTCGGCTTCTTATTTGTAGCAACCGATAGGCACAAACTATTGTTGTTATAAAAAAGCCGATTTTATCAACAGCGAATTATAATCGTTGAGTTATCGATTTGTTATTGCCGAGTTAGAGACACTATTGTTTTATTGTCGGCTTATTATTGACAGCTAATTTTTATCGTCCATTTATAGCTGAGCCATAGGCTCCTTGTTGGTTTCTTATTGGCTTAAGGTGAAGTGTTATCGGTGTCTGTTTCATAACAGACCAACAAATAGGCAACACGTCGATAACCAATTGTTAACACACCGATACAAAACCATTGATAATCCTTTTTATCGATAGCATATTTATAACACTTCGGTTACTAATCGATAACTCGTATATACCTCGTCTATAATACATATATACAAACGAATAGCGCATCAATAACAAATAATCAACACTTCGATAACAAATTGAAGACACGCCACGCGATTTCGATTTCAGCATCGGTAGCGATTGGCTACTCTTTTGTTATTGCCGAGTCATCGGCTTCTTATTTGTTTCTTATAGGCGTGTTAAAGACGGGTAACACTGCGATAACTTTTCGATAACGAATCCATACCTGCTTGATACTCATCGCTAACTTTTCGATAAATAGTCCAAACCTTTTATATAATAAATCGACAATTGTTCGACGATATATCGATAACATTTTTTATAAAAATCCGATAGCTTGTCGATAATTTTTTGGTAACATATCAATAATTTTTGGATTATAAACTGATACATTTTCGATAACATACCGTGGCCTCGTCGATAAATAATCTGTACTTCATTGAGAGTCTTTGTTATCGATAGCAATAACTCATCTACAACATTTCATAACAAATCTATATTGGCGGATCAAGTTATAATTATGAATTTATTATTGACGTTTTTGACGGGGGAGGTGATATATTAAACTGTACAATGGTACAAACACCTAAAAGGTACTAGTTACCGGAACATACCGGATCTATAACCGGCAATTGATTGTGCGTAGCGTTCAGGTAAGCCAGATAGTGTTTGAAATGTAATTCAGAAGATTGAAGAATTGAAGAGCGTTCTCTTTGCGTGCAAAAAATTGGCATAACTTAAAACTACCTACTCGTCTCAAAGTACAAATTCTACGGTTAGTTGAATGCTAACCAAATAGAAACTATAAAGTTTTAAGAAGTTTAAACTTTGATTTTTGTAATAAGGAAATATATGCTTATAAACAAAATATATATAAGTGTTGTATGCGACTACGCACAAATATTTGTATATGGAACCTTAACGTGTTCAAATTACGAAGCTACATTTTACTTTTCGTAGTGCGCAATCTTTTCATTATTTGCCTTTATTTGGCTTATGATTGCAATTCGTAATTTGTTTCAATTAGATATGTATATAATCTACATGCAGAGAATACGTTTCACAGTGACACTTAATTTTTGTAAATATAGTGACTAATTAAAGGCATAACAATATGATAAAGTAGTATGAATATATTAAATTGTATGAATTTAAGTTATGGTGGTCCTTTTAATCAAATAAACGAGTTTTTCCAGTATCACCCGTTGAGACGGTAATAAATTAGTCAAATATATCGCATATAATTGTTGGTACCTGTTAAAGGGGGTCGCATAGCGGTCTGAGTTATTATTTCTCCATACAGACTCAAAAAATTAGATTGAATTTATTAATTTATAATATTCGAAATCGATAATAGTATAGTTGATGATAGTGGTCCCAATTGGAAACGGTTAACGGTGTGATTAAGGCTAGAATTCAATATATTAAGTCTTCATAGAGTAATCTGAAGTTTATGTGGTTTATAAGGACCACCCTAATGTAGGTTCAAACATTCGTACTATGGTGGTTTTATATGTTTCTGCTCGTAATTATGTTAATTATAAAATAATTTGAGCGCCTTAAGTGTCCAACTTTAATTTGAATTAAGATGTCTTCGTTATACGCATGTATTGTATACATATGAACATATGTGTGACATGCGCCAATGAAAAGCGGTCACCACGGCGTATGCGTGACATCAAATTGATTTAGAAAATTGTCTATTATAAGTTAGCACCCGTAGCAAAAGATTTATACACACAAACATATTGTACAATGTTAGCAACACTAAGGGGTACTGCCATCTCTATGCCGATGCTAAGCAGGACGTGAATGCACATCAATAATTAATCATTTTGTCTACACCTATGTACGTACACGCAGCGAAGAGATGCACAAACAAATGCAAATATCTTTTTCTGAGATGCTCCTAAAGGTATGCAATTATAATTGTGGAAGTGTCGCTCACATATACAAGCGCATGGGGTATGAGAGAAGCTATAAAATTATACATCTGTAGTTGTAGCTGAGAAATTGAAGTTCTGGAATTAGAAAGCCTAGAATATGCAACGAGGAAATCAGACAGTATAAAAAGGCGACAACAGTAGAGGCGAGAATCAGTTTCATTTAAAGCTATCAGTCAGTTTGGTATTAAGCAAGCTAGTTGCAAAGTATAAGTGTTATTGTGAAGTACTTTAATAAAGGCCATTTTTCCATATTCAATATTGAGTTATTTATTCAACAGTTTAGTGATTCGAAATTAGCAGAAGGTTGCAAATAAGAGGATTACAGTAAATTCGTTTATAACATATTACCTCAGTATCAATTAAAGTGTAATATAACAGCGTTAATAAAAACGCTCGGAAAGTCTAGCAGTTTCTTCTTTGTGCGCGCATTTATTTATTTATTAATTCATTCAGTCGAAATTCAAGAAATGACTAGTAATCAGTCCCCACATGACACCAACCATCTTTCAATTGTAATGTGGAGCCACGCCCCTACAACACCCCTCTCATTATGGTCCACCCTGTTGAAACAGCAAGTTTCCTTGACTCCCGTTGTAGGATATTGATGACCAATTAGTGATCGGTCAACCTATTGGATGGGGCGAAGCACTGCTACAATAACAACAACAACTAGTAATTCAGATTGATATTATTGACAGGTAAACTAGCACATTTTGCACATCATTGCCCACAGCACGTAAAAATGAAAATATTTTTTTTGACCGATGTATGAATAAACTGCATTAAAATAAAATTTTCAAAAAAAGTGACATAGCATATTTTCACATTAAGCTAACGATATACATATCTATTCTGAAACTAATTTTTTTCGATTTATGGCTCCCCAAACACCGAAAATTGCTTACTCATAAAAGGGCGGTGCCACGCCCATTTTTTAAATCTTAAGTTCTCCTATATACTGTTATAAATCCACTTGAGAAATGAAATACAATTGATATAAAGCTCTTTTTACAGAGATATAGCCTATTTTGTTTCGTACACGACCCTTTTATAAATCTTATATAAAGATGGCGTGGTCCGTAACCGATTTCGTTAATTTTTCTTCAAAGCATTCCGTATAGTAAAGGCAACCTCTGCCGAATTTTTTACGATAGGTTTTAACGATTTCTGATTATGATTAATAATATTTGTAAAATTGACTTCATCACAATTGGGCGGTGTCACGTCCCATTTAAATCTTTAATTTTTTATCAAGTGTCCCATATCAGTTCACACGTCAAATTTCAACATTCTGGGTGTATTATTTACTAAATAGTCAGGTTTTTTGTGATTTTCGAAATGTCATATATATAAAAAGTGGGCGTGGTTATCAGCCGATTTCGCTCATTTTCAATATTAATCTATTCTGGGTCCAGATAAGCTCGTGTACCAAATTTGGTAAAGATATCTCAATATTTACTCATGTTATCGTCGTTTAACGGACAACGGGCAGACGGACGGACGGACGGACATGGCTCAATCACATTTTTTTTTCGATACTGATGATTTTGATATAGGTCCAATATCTATATCGTATCTCGATTCTTTTATACCTGTACAACAAACCGTTATCCAATCAAAGTTATAATACCCTGTGTACAAGTATAGCTTGATATAAAAAGGCCCGACTAGTAAGTACTCCTGAATTATACAAGGCAACCAGTGATAGTGCTTTTAAAGATCAGTATACTTCTTATATGACGCAGTTCAATGTTCTTGATAAGTTTTTGATACAATAAATACGTTTCTCGAGTTAAAGATGAGGAGTGTTAAATTTACATGACATATTTTGACTCTAACAGTTGGCCGATTCGGCAAATCTTTTTGCAGACTTTTTTAAATCCATTTTGTTGTTGAGGTGAACTTTGACTTGTCAGTTGACACCCATCTATACGGATCTAGGCTTTCGACACAGTTTCGCACAAATTACTTCTGTGAAACTTGAAACCTGATCATTCATGCTGTCTGTCCTGCTGACAGTCCTCATTTAGAAAAATACAATCTCTTTTGTTGAACTCGAGATATCTTAAGTCTTATGAGATTCTCAGCAATCTCTGGTGTACCACAAGGTAGCATTCTGGTCCTATCTTGTTCTTAATGTTTACTAATGATGTTGGGTCTTGCATCAACAATTCGAATATTTGATTTATGCTGATGACTTAAAACTCTTTCGGAGGATCTCCTGTACTTCTGATGCATTGCGTCTGCAAGAAAGATCTGAATGCTATTAATAATTGGGGCTTTCAAAATAATGTGGCCAATGTTGACATCACTAGGCTGTTAGTAAATAATCACGCAACAACAAAAACATGAAGCAAGCCACACTTGTGTACATGAATACATCAGTCATCATTTATACACATACATACAAGGAACGAAGAGATATTTCACACACATACATGTGGTCATCAGCCAGAAGTTGTTACTCACACATACACACGCATATATGTAGCTCATTACCAAGCAGGAGATACAGCAGTTCTAGAAGGCGAAACGTCTAGACTTTAGTAGAAATATGCGAATGAAGCAACAGAGAGATAAAAGCAGCGCAAGCTGAGTAGTCGGTATTCAGTTTTGATTTAAGCACGCTATTGGTTGTGAAGTATAGTAGTGTTATGTGTGAAGTGCTTTCAAAGTAGTCTATAAAGACCATTTTGCATTATTGAATATTGGAATTATTTATTCAACAGTTTAGAGATTCGAACGTTAGCAGAATGTTTGGAATGACGGTATTCCCTAAATTCGTTACAATAATATTAGTAAATGCTGTCACATAACGGCGGCGCCGTGTGGATGGTAGCGGGTCCGCCATCCCCACCGAAGATCCTTGGTTCACGCCCGGGGCAAAGCAACATAAAAATTGTAGAAACAAGTTTTTTCACTTAGAAGACAAATTTGTTCTAAGCGGGGTCGCCACTCGGCAGTGTTTGGCAAGCACGCCTTGGAGATGCCGTTCGAAGTCGGCATAAAACAAGTAGGTCCCGTCCCACAAATTTGTAGGAAAAATCAAGAGTACGACGCAAATTGGAAGAGAGGCTTGGCCTAAAATCTCTCGGAGGTTTAACGCGCCTTACATTTGTTTGTATTTGTCACATACCGTATACTAAGTATATGAATGTCTTTCTTTCATGTAGTCGATTCAAATGTAACTCTTGCGTCAGTTAATGGGTTTCGCGAGCTTGGCATAATTTTGGACTCAACTTTTACTTTGATAATCATGTAAACTTTCTCATACCAAAGGCTTATACCAACTAAGCTTTCTTGTGACGATATGCTAATGATTTCAAGGACCCTTATACCAGGAAAATCCTATACAATGCCCTGGTGCGTTCAAAACTAGGGTATGCTGCAGTCATCTGCAGTCGAATTTGCTCTTCACACTCTTTAAGAATTGAAGGAATTCAGCGCAAGCTCATTCGATTTACTCTTCACCTCTAGACTTTGTTAATCCTCTGCCACCCTACAATGCTAGATGCATGCTTATCGATGTTTTGCCACTTGAAGTTAGACGTTTTGTTCAAAACGTAATGTTTATTTTGACATAATATCCGGTGCCACTGACTGCTCAGAACTACTTGGGCAGTTGACTTTCAATGTCCCTAACAGAGCTCTACGCTTTCACAGTACATTCCGCGTTGAAGTGCTGCGTTCGAATTACTTCGGTTTCGCACCTCTTCTAAGAAGTCTTTTAGAATTTAATCGCCTATCCAGAAGCCTTGATTTGGACTTTGTCATGCCAAGGTCTCTGTTTAAGGTACGCCTTGAGTCTTATTACTTATCTCTTTAAACCTCACTTTAAATTGTTAAACGAGTAATAAGTTAACCTGTAATATAGTCAGTAAGGTTGTTACCATTTGACTTAATAAAGATATATGAAATAAGAAACAAAATAGAAATAGGGCCTTTATTTTTGGTATATATGTATGTATGTACATTAGACTGGGTCGATTTATTAACCAATATCGCGCCATCGATTTTTCGACAGGATTTGGGCTCAGGAAAAAAAGTTCCACTACGCATACCCCAAAAAATAATTTTCGAGCCTGCGAAATTAAATTTTTTGATTTTTTTCGACTTTGATTTTTAAAGTTTTTTTCATGACCTACTAAAAAAATGTTCGTATGTTTGTTTAATGGTGTGTTCAGTTTATACTTATATCTAAGATTCATGAGCTTAAAACCGGCTTATAATAATTGAATTCAATTTGAATTTCAATTATTATAAGCCGCTGTTAAGCTCATGAATTCTTATATATAAAAAAATTTTCATTTGATTGTAAAATTTTCATGTTTTTTTTCAAATAACTGTTATCGCCAACGTTTTTAGCGGTCATTTTTGTGTCGAACAGGGTATACATATGAAAATTTTAATAGGTCATGAAAAAAACCTTAAAAATCAAAGTCGAAAAAATCAAAAAAAAATAATTTCGCAGGGCTCGAAAATTATTTTTGGGGTATGCGTAGTGGAACTTTTTTTCCTGAGCACAAATCCTATCGAAAAATCGATGGTGCGATACGTTACTTTCGTCCATACAAATTGACCCACCCTAATGTACATATCGACCTATCCTAATAGAAAAGTCGTTAATCAAAAGCTTTCTTAAAAAGGACATGTTACAAACATTCTTATAATAAGGCGGTATCTGAGCGATGTCGTTAACAAATTCGTGTCTCAGAGGACCGTTTAAAAGAAATCTGAAAGTGCTTTAGTAGGAAATAAAAAAACTCTAATCAATAAACAAGTGGGCAAAAGTATACCGTTCCAACTTCGTCAATTCAACCAAAACTATTAATTTATATGCAAATATTCATCTCACAGTCATGCATCCGCATATCTTTATACAAATCTCTAGATGTTTATTTCGGTTTTGAAAGTTTTTTTGTGCGTTTGTGTTCAACATTTGCATGCCGCGATAGCGATCAGACACATTTCCACTTTAGTTGTCCATGATATTTGGCCTGAGGCAATTGTTTTTGTTTTCTCATATCCGCGATTTAAATGATTTCAGTATATTTTTGCTAAAACCCTTAACGATTTATTTTATTACCCAAATGCCTTAGATACTAAGTTACTATTTCATTTATTAGCTAAAGCAAAATACAAAATTTATTTGAATAAAATATTTGAAAGCAATAAAAAAGAGAATTTTGTTTATTTTAAATTATTGTGTTTGATATTTTAAAATAAAGGTGTTAAAATGTTGATAAATCTGTGAATTACCTTGTAACTTTTTTGTACGCACTTACAAGTTAAATATGTATGTATGTATTAGAGATATACGCCGCCGATAAACGCCGCCTCCGCCGCCGATTTTGGTCGTTTTTCGCACGCCGCCCGGCGCGTTACTATATTTTCTACTCGTTTAAGACTGTTAAGGCCATTTATTGTTCATGTCGGATATGGTCGAGAGTGGCATCAACAGATGCGCATAACTGCTACTTATAAGAAACTAATTGCGAAATTTAACTCGTTCTAAATGTTCAAAAGTTATTTAAAAAAAACAGGAGTTTTCAGTGTCAGCTTAACACCTACTTTCCATCATCCAATTCACCAAGTTATTAAAAACAAAACACTAAAAGAAAAGTTATATTATAAATTTATATGCTATATTATAAATTTAGAAGCTCTCATGTATCACCTAAGGATTTCAGGCCAATCAGTCTCTCGTCGTTTCTTCTTAAGACGTTTGAGCGGTTGATTGACCTGTACCTACGGGAAAGGATACCTCGGGGGTTACTGTCGGCTTCACAGCATGCGTACTGCAAGGGCAGATCGACGGAAACGGCTCTCCATTCGATTGTAAAGCAAATAGAGGGGTCCCTAGAACACAAAGAGTATGCTCTGGGTGCCTTTCTAGACATCGAGGGAGCTTTTAACAATGTCTTACCGGGGGCAATCGAAAGAGCTCTGGTGGATTTAGGAGTCGAGGCGGCTCTGGTTGAATTTATTAGCAAACTTCTATGCGGCAGAATTGTCGCAGCGGAGTGGGGAGGGGCCATAATTAAGAGGAAGGTGTGCAGGGGCACGCCACAGGGGGGTGTCCTATCTCCTCTCCTCTGGGTTGTGGTAGTCAACGAGCTTCTTGTGGAGCTGGAAGCCAATGGTTGTCGGGTGGTTGCCTATGCAGATGACCTCGCTATCCTAGTCAGAGGCAAATTTCTGGGCGCCCTGCGCGATGTTCTTCAGGGCTACCTGGATACTGTGGCTAGGTGGGCTGAATCATGTGGATTGGCGGTCAACCCGGGAAAAACGGAATTGGTCCTTTTCACAAGAAGATATAAGATGCCCGATTTCAGAACTCCCTCGATTGGAGGGGTACCGTTGGTACTTTCTGATAGGGTTAAATATTTGGGGATTGTTTTTGACAAGAAACTGTCCTGGAGACCCAATGTGGAAGATCGGGCCAGGAAGGCCGCCATTGCCTTGTACTGCTGCAGAGGAGCTATCGGAAAGAGATGGGGACTCTCGCCAAGAATAGTACACTGGCTTTATGAGATGGTGGTCAAACCGATTCTGCTATATGGGGTGCTGGTCTGGTGGAAAGCACTGGACACGGCGAGCACCTCCAAAATGTTAGTGTCAGTGCAACGGACGGCGCTGATCGGTATCAGTGGCGCTCTCAGAACAACACCTACCTTGGCACTGAACGTCATGCTGAACATATACCCAGTAGATATTGCGGGAAAGGCGGCCGCGGCAAGGTCGTTGGTCAGGCTTCGTGATATGGGATATAGACTTTCTGACCGCGGACACTCTAGCCTTCTTACCAGTTTCGACTTCATCCCGGACAGAACGGACTACTGTATGCCGATAACTGCTCCCTATACAACCTTCACCCCAGTTATTCCAGAGAGAGAGGATTGGGGAAGAGGAATTATCTGGGGCATGGGACCGGTTAACTTGTTCACGTATGGGTCAAAGCTGGATGGAAAGGTTGGTGGGGGGTCTTTTGTCAAGAGCTAAATTTAAACCGCAAGTTTAAGTTGGCTGATCACTGCAGTGTATTCCAAACGGAAATTGCTGCGATTAAGGATGCGGTGGATGGAATGCTATCCAGTGCTACCACGGTTAGGGAATTTAACATCTACTCTGATAGCCAAGCGGCTATCAAGGCCTTGAGCTCAACTACAGTGCGATCGAGGGTGGTCTGGGAGTGCCTGACCTCGCTTGCGATTGCATCGAATTATTTTACAATTAAGATTATCTGGGTCCCGGGCCATAGTGATATCCCGGGTAACTGTCAAGCGGATCTCTTAGCCCGCATCGGTACAACTGAACCGGATGAAGATGGCTGTAGGGATTTCGGGATCCCGCTGGCCACCTGTGGATTGCTCCTCCAAGCTGGGCCTCGAATCAGCTCAGCAAACGTTGGGCGGATACCACGTCTTGCAGGGTAGCAAGATCTTTCTGGCCAAAAGTGGATGGCAGGAGGTCTGCTGAAATAATTGGGTTCACTAAGGCTCACCTATCAATGGGTCATTGGGGTTTTGACAGGGCACTGCCCCATGGGTATCCATGCAGTACGTCTCAATATACTGGAAACTACATCCTGCTGCAGCTGTATGGAGGATGATGAGGTGGAATCACCAAATCACTTTATGCTTGATTGTCCAACTTTTGCCAGAATTAGGCGAAAGTACTTCGGTCGCGACTCACTTGGATCTCCCGAGGATATATCCAAAGTTGAGATCGGTATCATTCGGAGCTTTATCGTTGCTACCCAACGATTCTCTAAGTAGCTAGATCTAAGTCACCGTCACCTATCCTATGCTCACTTTGCATATTTTTTCAAAAAATTAATAATGAGCAATGAATTCAAATAAAATGACCCAAGGCGTTTCAAATTGTTTTCAAATTGTCCTCAAGTTGTAAAAAAAAACAAAATACCCTAAAAAGGTGCCGATTTTTTTTAAAAATATTATATTGCGATTGGCTGAAAGAATAATCGAAATCAGTGATGCAATATCCCTTAGTAGGTTCTAGGGGCATAAACAGTCCATTGAAATGATTCTTACCTCATACTTAAGTTGAGGATATATGTATGTATTAGAAGGGTTTGAAAAATCGCTTGGGCTTACATTCAAACATCTGTTGATTTTTTGCGAAATTATACAATAGCGTCTGAAATGTTAATTTTGATTTTCACACTTCATCTTTCAACACCAAAGTCTCCGGTTTGACATTTCCTAAAGTTGGCGGCCCTATCCAAAACTAGTCCCTTGGAGTGAATTACATTGATTATACCTATCAACCAAGTTTAAATATCAACTACACGTTACGGCTCCTTTTACAAATGTGAATACGTAGGCACATATATTTACCAGGTGAGGCTTTGTCCTTCGCAAGAACACTCAAAGTGGTGAAGCAAAAGCTTTCCGAAGACAGCCGAACTAATGACCGTGTGTGCTACTACCCCAACGTAGTGGACAGTCGAACTAGTCAGAAAACTTTAGCTACGCGGCCATCTACAATGAGCACTTATATCATAAAGCCGGAAAACAGCAGTTAACATCTTTCAACTTTGGTCTACATTTTAAAAATTTTATCCAGGGTCCTTGTAAAATTTTAATCATGCAGATGCGCCGAGGATTATACGATTTTCACCCATTACGCAATGCCTTCCACATAGATTGCTTATGATTTCGAAGGCGGCATCCTTGGACGAATAGTCACTCCCTAACGTTTCATGGCGCTTCTCTGGTGTAGCTCGGCAGCATAGCGCGACAAAATCATCCGTTGGAAAGTCTTCGGGGCTACACTTAGAGCTTCTAGGAAAGTGAAATCGACGAAGGTATGAGTTCTAAGTCGCAGTCCTATAGCTTCTGCACTGGCATATTGTGTGAGGGTCAGGAGGCGCGGTAGCGACTAGTTGTAGGGATTGCTACTGTTCGCACATCGGGAATTGTAGCTCTTAAAAACAGCCGAAAACACTGGAGGCGCCTGTGCTACGAGAGTCATGAGTATTAATATACCACTAATAGCAACCGTAAGTCGCCTTTGTGCGTGACCGCCAAGGAGCCACAATTGATTTAAAGAAATTGTGTTCGCGACGATTATTAGGAGTTAACCCTAGGTGAAATTACGCTTTGCATGAGATATGCAGACAAAAGTGTGACTATTTTATGTATCTCTATTTCTTTTCAGCAGACGCAACAGTACCAATTCCAAAGACGGGGAAGCCTATCTGGAGTAAGTTAACGAGGGACAATCCCTCCGCAAGGAGCTACTCCTGAAAATTTTTGAACGGTCTGCCAGATCTTAGGCAAAAACCCCGGATCTTTCCGAAATGGCCAACA
The DNA here is from genome assembly GCA_029619165.1 of Eurosta solidaginis. Classification (NCBI taxonomy): domain Eukaryota; kingdom Metazoa; phylum Arthropoda; class Insecta; order Diptera; family Tephritidae; genus Eurosta; species Eurosta solidaginis. The sequence goes on from JARSSU010004885.1 coordinate 13,708, forward strand.
CGTTGATTTCCTTAAATACATACAAACAAAACCTTTCCTAAATATTATTTTTTTAAATAGAAAAATCAAGCTTTTTAAAGTAAGAACACCGGCGTACGCCGCCGCCGCGCCGGTATATAATAGAGCCTACGCCGCCGCCGCCGATAAAGCCATCGGCGTAAACCTCTAGTATGTATGCATGTGTGATATATTTCACAAGATTTCACATCTAAATAAACTCGTCCTCTTTTGATTGTAATTAACTAAAAGTGTTAATAATTACCAAAACAAAAAAAAACGTGTCTACGCATCAATCTTTTGTTTTTTTGTTTATATGTGCGTATGTAAGTATGTTTCTCTGCTAAATATATGTATTACAGCTATAAATACAAAAATAACTATTTTAATTAAAACTTATAAATTTGGCGCTTTAATTCGCTGCGAGATGAATCAAAAAATGGATTTAATGGAATGATAAATCTTTTGAAGGTTGTGCCGTCAAAACTAAATTTTCGAGAGGTTTTATGATGCATTGATTCCAAAATCCATGTCAGGCATACAGAAAAAAAATTAGCAGCTGCAATCTCAGTGTTGAGGCGGAGTCTAATCTCCATTGTAATTGTTTTAACCCCCAACTATTGTGAAAATAATTGGCTAAACTGGATTACGACATTATAAAATTTAGCAATAACATTTTATTTGTATAGTTAATTGCTATTACATGTGATATATATGTATGTATGTGTTTATAATAGCATATTGTCATATATACCGTTAAACTGCTTACATGTCATGCCATTTTATCTGACCATCTCACGCAAATCTTAAATTGATATCAAAGAAACTTTCACTGTTAATTTTTTTAATTCGAGTTAAAATTGCTTCACACGACCAAATCTATCTACATGTAAATATTCATCTTTGTCTGTATGTATGTATGTATGTATGTATTTATTCAGATACTTCCGTGCTTTATAGCGATTGTTGTAACGGCGCTTTTTTTCTTTGAAGTATCATTAAATTGTAACAGTTAGTGTTGTGCGACTTTGGTCAAAGTTTTAAAAGCCCGACATGTTTTCAGTTTCATTTCCAAAAGGCTTCACGATGTTTTGAGCCAGCTTGGACTTAAGATTTTTAAAAGGGGTTTTAAAGCTATATCTTTGCCAAAAAGGGCTTTATATCAATGGTATTTCATTTCCCAAGTGGATTCATAACAATAAATAGGAAAAGCTTCGAATTTTAATAAATGGGCGTGGCACTGCCCCTTTTGTGACTAAGCAATTTTCTATGTTTAGGGCGCCATAGCTCGAAAGAAAGTTCAGAATAGAATCATATGTATATTATTGCGCAGCCTTGTAACATAATTAAGCACACAAAACAAACAACAACAGCATTTCAAGTGTACAGCTGGGTATGTAATGTTCGGTTTCACCCGAACTTAGATTTCCTTACTGGTTTTTTTATAAATTTAAATGTCGCCAAAAATCCTAAATTAAATAATTTAAATTTTTTCCATTTTCAGCTGAATTTGAAATTTGTTACCTAAAGTGGTTTAAAAGTGGTCCTAAATCTACACAAAATTTTAAACTTTCCTTACGCAGTTTCAAACCGTCGAAGGGATTACAAGGTTTTTGAATAAAAGTGTGTTTAGTTTTAAAATTTAGCTTGGAATATGGCCTGAAGGGGGTTTAAGTTTTACGCCAGAAGGACTCAAATTGAGTCCAAACGGTTTGAAATTAATAAAATAAATAGAACAAGTTGGAAAAATTAAAAATTTCTAACAAAAAAATTAGAAATTAAACTTGTTTATTTGACTTGAAATTTTACTAGAAAAGTTTGAAAAGTCTTGAAACCATGGCGGAACTACACAAGGTGGCAGCACGGTGACAGCTGATATGCACTTTTTTAATGTGATTTGATACACCAACTTCCGGCGCAGTACGATTTTGACATAAGTCCATCGATTTACAAAAACAAATTACATGGAATTTTATTTATGTTTGTAGGTATGTCACCATGCTGCCACCTTGTATGGTTCCGCCATGCTTGAAACACACTTTTTAAATTTATGTTGAACTTCAATAGACAGAAATCGAGGTAAGGCAATAGATTTTAATATACTGTAACGATTTTTGGAAATTCCGCTAATTCCAACCCTTCTGCTGACGTTCGAATAGCTAAACTGTTAAATAAATAACTCAAGATTCAATAATGCAAAATGGTCATTATTAGACTACTTTGAGAGTACTTCACAATAACACTTATACTTCACAACCAATATCATGCTTAAATCAAAACTGATTAGTCATGCCTTAGCTTGCGCTGCTTTTATACTCTCGGTTTCCTCGTTCACCCATTTCTCCTAAGGTCTAGTAATTTCGCGAACTTCATGCTTTGTTACCAGCCATATACATGTACATTTGTAGTTTGTAGCCATGTGCGTGTGTATATGTGAGTACTACTTCGGCTGATGATTACAAGTGTTTGTGAGTATCTTCCCGTTGCCTTGTATGTATGGGTGTAAATGATGATTGATTTGTTTATGTACACAAGAGTCGCAGCTTGCTTTATTGTTGTTGTGCTTTTATTTAATAACAGCTACCCGCTATCATCCAAGGCAAAATCGGAGTACCTGCAAAGGCTACCCGTGGTTTGTTTTATAAAACAATTGTTAAACATCCCAACAATGTTAGGTAACGGCGGACTATGGGTTAAACTGGAAAAAGTTTTCTCAAAATCAAATTTCATCGCAACGGTTAAGGCTAGAACTATCAAACAAAAAATGCTTGAAAAGCCAATTTTTCACAGATATGAGAAATATCTGATATTGTAAAAAATATCAAACTAAAATAATGAAAAACGGTTTTGAAAAAGTTGATTTTGCATTTTTTAACTTTGTTTTTTCTCATACAAGAAGAATTACACGTTGCGCTTTAAAAATCAAACCCTTTATTGATTTTGAGATGCTGAACTTAAATATGTACACGGGGGGTACGCTTCCAAAAATTTTCACTCAAAATATGAAGTTCATGGTTTCGGTTCGTGTTACGATTTATATGACCGAATTTTTCTATCGCTACAAAACAGCCATTATTTCTAAAGACTTTTAACAAAAGACCGATGCTAACAAAAGTTTAAAAACTTAGTGTTGAAAAACGTGTTCAAAAGTGTAATTTTGCTATTTTTAACTCTTTTTAATTGTAAAATAAAAAGAAAAAAAAATTTTTTATTTCCAAATCCAAATCACAAATCGATCAGTAAAAACTACCCTCGGTCCTAAATGAAAACACAGCACATACACATAACTAAATATACGCAAGCATCAATTTTGACAATACCTGCTCATATACCTACGAACTATAAATACAGAATAAACGACAACAACAGATCATAACGAAAATCGACACTGATGATGGCACAACGCCGAAACCGGTTTGTCTCAAAACCAAATTTGACAAGGGATGACGGGAAATCGTTCCAATATACATCATTTATCCACCCTGTCGGAAAATCAACAAAACAAAATAAGTCATTTCCAAATCCCTGATAGAGCGATGCTCAACTCGAATATATAAAAAAATATATCTGCTACTGCAATAATTTTCGCAAAAAGTATCAACAAAATGTATAAGGCATGGTTTCACATGCATTTTATATGAGCGAAAATGCCTTAGATTTTCTGGTTAATTTGCAACGAGTTAAATGTGCGCTCATATAAAATGCACTGAAAACTCATCATTCGCATGCACTTTAGCTACCTTTGAAGTGAAAAATTCTGCTGTAACCTTATTTTTTTGTACAAATTTAGTTCAGAAACTCAAAATCTATAAAAGTCGATTTTAAAGAATGTTGAAA
>JARSSU010004886.1:0-72817 GCA_029619165.1 Eurosta solidaginis
ATACAAAAACAAAAGAAAATTTCAAAATGGGCGTGGTCGCCGTTCGTTTTTCATTTAATTTCTCGAGATACTTTTAAATGCCATAAGTCGAACAAGATTCACCAATCCTTGTGAAATTTTGTTAAGAGATAGCTTTTATGACGATAACTGTTTCTGTGAAATGGCGAAAGCGGTTGAAACACACGCCCAGTTTATATACACAGTCGACCGCCTGTCTTTCCGCTCGGCCGGTTAACACGATAACTGGAGCAAAAAATCGATATATCTTTACTAAACACTCAGTTAATCTTGGTGTTAAAAATGGTGCGAAATCCGAATAAAAAATGCCATAACCCGCAAAATCGCGAGTACTCCATGCATGCATGTATGAAGTACTCGCTATGGACCAACCGAGTGCTCCAAATTAACCACAATTCATACCAAAAAATATGGTCCAATTAACATTGCGATGTGCTAAGACTGGACCATATACTCCAGCTCCGCATTATATCAGAGTAATCCATGGAGTACCCACAGTCCAATAAACATCGTGTAGTGATACAATCGTTAAAAACGAGCAATGCTCGGCTTACAATATGTTCGTGTAGAAACATGAGTTGGTCCATTGCTGCATTAACGGTGGAGTATAATGGTAAGTACTCCAGTGGACCACATGATCCAAAGATTTTTGCAGGGAATTCTATACCAAATACAAAAAAGGGATGAAATATGGTAATTGGATTGGTTATTGACGAAAAATATAACTTTAGAAAAAACTTTGTAAAATGGGTGTGACACCTACCATATTAAGTAGAAGAAAATGAAAAAATTCTGCAGGGTGAAATCAAAGCCCTTGGCAGGAATACTGTTCGTGTTTTACGTATATAAATAAATTAGCGGTACCCGCACAGATAGTATTCTGGGTCCAGGTGTACATTTTGGTCGATATCTCGAAAACACCTTCTCATATACAACTAGGGCACCTCCCTTTTAAAGCTCATTAAAAAATAAATAAATGTAAGGCGCGATAACCTCCGAAGAGATCTAAGGCCGAGCTTCTCTTCCAATTTGCGTCGTGCTCCTCTTGATTTTTCCCTACAAATTGGCCGGACGGGACCTACATGTTTTTATGCCGACTCCGAACGGCATCTGCAAGCATATGAGTTTTCACTGAGAGCTTTTCATGGCAGAAATACACTCGGAGCGCTTGCCAGACACTGCCGAGGGCGACCCCGCTTAGAAAAATTTTCTTCTAATTGAAAAATCTTATTTCTAAAATTTTGATGTTGCTTTACCCGGGAGTTGAACCTAGGGCATACGGTGTGATAGGCGGAGCACGCTACCATCACACCACGGTGGCCGCCGCTCATTAATACTTTTAATTTAATACCCATATCGTACAAACACATTCTAGAGTCACACCTGGTCCACTTTTATGGCGATTTCTCAACAAAGTGTTCACCTAAGAACTATGGGCCACTCCGTTTTAAAATACTCTTTATTACCTTCCATTTGATACCTATGTCATACAAACACATTCCAGGGTACCCTAGATTCATTTTCCTACATGCTGATCTTCCCTTATTTGACAAACGTCGCCCTTGGTCTATAATATCGGACTCTTATGGACTCATAATTAAGAGCGCTTCGAAAATATTTCAGTGGTGATTAAAAAAAAATGATAAAAAATTCATTCAAATTTAACCAAATTTTCACATTTAAAAAAAATATTCAAATAAAACGAATTCATAGCTGAGAAAGCTAGCAAAGGCAAGTTGCCTCCACTTTTTAGTATTACCATTTGTATGTATCCATGAAAAAGACAAATTTGTCTCCAAAGCTCTCAGCTGAGTATGTAATTTTCGGCTACACCCGAAATTAGTCTTCCTTACCTGTTCTAATTAAATTTTTCGGTAAAAGTTGCCTCATATCTGAGCCCATTGATCGGGAATTAAGCAAAGCATCTAGAAAATAGTGAATTCAAAAAAATATTTTACTCACTAGAGTATTGAACGTTTATCTTCATATCAACGCGTAGTTAGTGTGATAAGCTGGCATCCAAACAGTCGTGACGTAGTAAGTATGCTTTTATAAAATTATACAGCTTCCACTGTAAAGCTCCCTTAAGTTGCGTCTAAAACTATAACTCTGTAGAGCAGCGATCGGCAAGCGAAATAATGAACAGCTGCACTTCGCAACAGCTTTATAATTTTATGCATTTAAAACTTCAGGTTTGAGTTGGTTGATGCAGCGGCGATCAATGACCGAAGGCATCTGACTTCGACAACAATCTAAATAGAGGAGCTAAATACTTTAGACATTTTTTGCTCTCTGTTGAAATTGTTCGTCGCAAATAAAACAAATAAAGAAAATTTAGCGGTGATCAGAAAATCTCCTGACGAACTTAATATGCAAATTAGGCAGAGCATCTCTTCTGTGATTCAAGGGGTTCACAAGAGCAATACAAAGCTTTATATCTTCACAGCTTACGCAACCCATCTGTCAACATCAAACTTCCGAAGGGAATCCTGTCACAAATATGACTGCATCATACAAAAGATTCTAGCTACCCCAAGTTCCTCATGGAACTATAATGTGGATGAGGAAAGGCGATTTAGTCGCTACTGCTTTGCATGTGCATTTCTCTACGCTCCCTTATAGCATGAATTAATCGCGTCTTAACAAGGAATACCATCTTTTCCACAGCAGTCCAACAATCTATTTTTCTGCACTTTAGAGCAACTAAGTTCCTAATAAAAGGTTCATCTTTAAAAACTTCCTATCACTCTCCACCTTCCTTAAACCCCTAGTATGGTTATACGAAATTTTGGTCATATTACTGAAAGCGGCGAAACCAGCTAGCCAGGAAAAGTCGTATCAACTGATATTTTTTCTCCGCAATATTTTCTCTCTCCTACTATACCGCGAACATCCCGCGGGAGCCAATTTAATTTAGAAACGAAAAGTCTAAATCAAGGATAATTATTCAGAGGTACTTCCTCAGGGCCAAATCCTCAAGCCAGTTGCTGGCAGAACTTGAGAAAAAGACTAAGAAAGATTGCTGACAAAGTATGAAGAAAGTTGAAGGGCCGCTAAAACTAGGATCTCAAAACTTTTACGGAATGTGTTCTCACAATTTCTTTTTTTTACCGGAACATCCCAGCAGTCATTCTTACAAGGGTAAGAAGACACCTCCTTAAGCAATATGATAAAATCCGGCCACACATAAATCAGCTTCCTCCCTGGTGTCCCATCAACATGCAAAAGAAGAACGCATACTTCCCAGGTAGTCACGTGCCATCCTGACTCAAACTCAGTCAGCAAATTTTGGCCTTGCACCAGCGGTGGGCACCACTATATATACACGGTTACCAAATTGATAACGTGTTAGTATAAACGAATGTGTAGCGAGCACGAAAGCGTGCAACACTTTCAGGCTGTAGAAGCATCGTAATCAAACCAAAAGCGATCGTCGTTGATTTCGACGAAGCTGTTATTGTACTCTTCATCGTATACGTATATGGCCAACTCACGCCCACCCCTGCTTTGCACATATTTGTTACTACTCTCTGCGTGTATCTACTCTCTAAGTGTAAAGTTAGTTTTTTTCTCTCGCAAATAATATTGTTTGGGTAATCGGGTAACTCTCTAGCAAATACTGGGCTTGGTGTACACTGCACAGTGTACATAACAGCAAAAACTAATATCCTGCGCCGGTTTCTCTTGTTATTTTAATTGAATTATAGTTCCAGGGTAAGTTCCAAATCGTGGCCACATGTCTTGTTCGCTGTCAGCGCTATGTACGTTTTACGTATCTTAGCTAAGAACATAAAGTTAGGGAAGTTTTGTTGGATAAGTCTATGTTTTTTGAATGAGTGGGCTCAAATGTTAATCACGCAGACTCTCAATCGCCGATATACCCAATCTCCGAAATACCCACTGACTTGACTTCCTTTGGTTTTTCTAATTGATGTCAGTGTATGGAAAGAGGCAGTTGTAGGGCCTCAGAATTGTTCACGCAGAATTGAGTTGCCGAATCCAATTGCACCTAACTCCCACCTTATACTGGCCCATGATATGTATTATCATGTTTTAAAGTTTTCTCTTTCTATTGGTGTGAATTCTTACACTATTTACGGAAATAATAAAATGCAACCAATTTTGTGCAGACGTAAAATTGGCAATCAGAAGCAAACAAATAGAAAAAAACTAACTCAGCTTGAATGAGTTAACTTGACTATGAAAATGCATTCAATGGCGCATACAATGGAAAAAGGCAACAAATGGAGAGGCTCTACAAAAAGCATTTTAAAAAAGTTCAGATTTCAATGAAATAGAAAAGCGATTTGACTGCGAGTAAAAAATATCAGGACGTACGGCGTATGGAGTGTAAAGGGAGCGGTGAGTGCAAGCAAAGATAGCTAAAAAGCGAAATAAAAGGATAATAAAAACCATAAGAAAAAAAGAAGATGTATGAAAAGAAAAAAATCTACAAACGAGAAAAAACGGTAAAACCGTAGTAAAAGCGTCATGAAAGAAAGTATTTGAAGGCCGCAGTTACGATATGAAAGTGCTTGACGTTTGCAGACTAGGCAACTGAATAGAAAGCAATTTCAATAGATGCAACTGGGGGAAAAAGGTTTCCAACTCAAAAGTGTCACATTTCGCAGCTGAAAATTATAGTAGTGAATATATGTACGAGTGTTTTTAGAACTTTTAAAGGACTTAAGTATTTATGAGTCTGAACAGAAGCTGAAGAAACTACAGACTACTTTCATACAGAATGATGGTTGAGAAGATTTGAAAAGTAACAAAAAAATTTAAAAGGCGACTAGATTTCACTTTCACTACACTTTCAAGACCTTAATGCCTTTTTTATTATATGCAAGTCTGCAGTTTTTGCGCCAAATTTTTATGTAACATCAATAATTGACAACTTTACTGAAGATGCGTAAGCTAAAATTTTAATGAGCTGTGTTAGTAGCGTACGTTAAAGCTGATTGACAGAGATAACGCATTCTTCGTGAAGCAAACGATGGCAAATTTGCATAATTATATAAGCTATAGGGCGTTTCATATTACCAAAAAAAATAAATTATGTATATAAGGAGAAAAATATATGTGGGACACTCACATAGCAAATATTTCGAATCGATGTATATGAACGTTATGTAAGATCAAACGTCTGAAACTAGTATCAAATACCCCAGCAGAAAAAGAAAGATATGCAAAGTGGATTTTTGTTATAAAAAATGCTCCCAAAACGGGTTGTAGTTATAGCTTTAGTTTATAGAAAACAGCAGAATGGAAAAGGATTCCAGCCGAACTTATCAAAATTTACAGAAACAAAATAGAGAAGAAATTTCTGCTAACAGATACCTTGCGATACAGTGATCTTATAAGTGTCTTATAATTAAAGCTCACTATATCTTTTATTTTTCATATTAAAATCTAATCCCACTTTGAGTTACTTTCTCTTAGCAATTTGTGCGTACTGCTTAAAAAGTATTATTGATAAAAATTTGTATTATAATATTTTTTAAAATCTAAATTTGATTTAATTAAAATTAAAAATTTTAAGCACCCTGTATTTCTCTCTTTCTGTGGTGGTTTTCGAAAAAAAAATTAAGCTTTTCTTAATTTTTGGCGTGCCAAACAAGAATCTAACTTTCGAAGAATCATTCTTCATACATTTAATTAAAATTTGGAGCCAGAGTTCATTTAATACATCTCATATAGTATTTCTAATTCCTGTTTTTATGTGCAGGTCCCTTTTTCGCTCTTATTTGGAATCCAAATCTGTAAATAATTTTTTGGTTGTAAAGATGAGGATTCGTGCTATTAGCGAGCTTTGGGCATTATTTGTCATACTGCTTTTGTTTAGCTATATTTGTTAAAATAATTTGTCAAAAATAAACGATTGTGAGCACGTAAAGAAATCTATTTGTACTATGGCACTATTGTGAATATTTTGATTAGAGCTAACACTGCATTACCGGCAGTTGCTAAAATTCGCCAGATGGTAGCGCAAGCGCATGTAAGTTTTTATTTACAGATGATTGATTGATAGAACAGCTGATTTAGATTTGTATTATTCATAAAATTTTGTATTACCAAATTTTTTTATATTTAAATTATATTTAATTAAAATTAAAATTTTGAAGCATGCTGTATTTCTGTCTTTCTGTGGTGGTTTTCCGACAAAAACTTTAAGCTTTTCTTAATTTTTGGCGTAAAAAACAAGCACCTAACTCTACTATGCACCCTTTGCTCACTTTTGAAGGATCATTCTTCATACATTTAATAAAAATTTGGAGCCAGAGTTCATTTAATTACATTTTGCTATCATATTTATTTAAAGTAAACTTAGATTTAAATTTAATCGCATTTCTGACACATCCTGTATTCCGGTCTTTATTAAGATTCAGCTCTCTGTGACAAAGCGCACTGGCTCAGAACTAGCGCAGAAATATCTAGTTTAGAAACATTAATGATTCCGTCCTCGTAGAGTTGGCAAATATACGTGTACCTGTGATTTTGTCACAGCTACTGAAATATCACAGTACATTTCAGCGACAGGTTAGAGGAATAACCGTGACAGATTGCCTGTAACAGCATTTATTTCCCGTTACCAATCACGCTTACCAATAAACCCAATCACAGACTAAAATAAGGCTATGATCACAGGAATAAATCGCTTCTATGCTATGAACCAATACAATGAGCGTATTATTTAAGCTGCAGTCCATATCCACTGTTTACTCGATGGTCGCAGTAACAGTAATGTTATGTATGTATATATCGGCTACTAGTCAGTGCGGTTCTAGAGGCTGTTCCTTAGGGCCGATTTCATCAACTCGATTTAACTTAGTTAAGTCATATTTTTGAATTTTTCTGTTTCACACCACCAACGCTTAGCTGAGTCACAAATTAGCATACCTGTCATCTGGCTTATGGGCCAATTAATGGTGACTTATAACCATAAAACCATAACCAGATAAAACAGCTGATCGAACCTACCTTATGGAAATCAATGTAATCGATTAATGGCGCCATACTATAACGCTAACGCCATAACCATACCATAGCCAACCAATTGGTTTTGCCATATCCATAACCTAAAAATATTTGAGTTGGTGAATTTAATAACTTTTGTAGATTTTATTTATTATATTGGATACGTTATGACTAAGAGACTTATTTTTTGAGGATATGTTTGTAATTTTTTGCATTTTCTGCATTTTTATGAAATTTTTACAATTTTTAGGTTAAGGCACCATTAGTCGATCACATTGGAGATGGTTATGGATATGGATACGTTTACGACTATGACGTTAGGGTTAAGGAAGTTTAATTTACCTTTTATTCTCGACTTTCAACAGGGTCGCTGTAGTACAAGTTTTGAGTCGAATTAAATGGCAGTATTGATACTTATTTCATTATGCAAACATAGCAACCCCGCTATTTTGTGAATTCACCCACCCACGTGTGTAACTAAATCGTAGCAAAAAATACTACTATGTATAAAACAGCTGATAGGGTTTTTGTATGTCACATGGGTTTAGTAGCTAAGTTGGTAAAACCGAAAAAAAATGTTGCCTCAAATCTGGGCTAATTTAAGTTGCAACTAAGTTCTAGCCTTAGTCGAGTTGGTGAAATCGGCCCTTAGAGAGTTTCTGCGACATCTGCTACTTATTCGCAACACAAGCCGTAGGGGAAAATATAAAACTGATTCCTGTTGTCGTTTTTGTTTTGTTTCAGTCACAGTCACGGCTAAAAACCACTATGACTGAGAGGTCATAATCACATATAACGTTGCTCCTCAAAAATCACGGGATCGGCCAACAATAATTCCTCGGTGTACTTTCAACTGACACTTTCTCCTCTTTTGCAGACCGTTCTTAGCTAGTTCCGCAGAACGTGGTTCCGATAAAATACTTTCCTGCGTTCGACGGAAACATTTAAATACATTCACCTCCGATTTAAGCGCTGTTGCTACAAGTGTGGCTGCCAACCTCCGCTGTGCATCAAATTTACAAAAATTTAGAGGTAGTCATTAAACCTGTTGTTCGAAATTTTCGCATTGCGTGGTTCAGAAGAGAACAAAACATTTAAGTTAGTTTTATTTTTCGTAGCAACAAGGACAAATCTTACTTTAAACTTATTTTATTTTTTCGAAGCACACTTTTGGAGTGCACAAAATCATACGATTTAAACAGTACATATCATATACATATAAATATATTTAAATTCTTCGTGTCACCCTATGTTTACCTTATTGAGCCATAAGAATAATTAGTTTTAATTTAGTTTTAATTTAGTTTTAAGCGAGCATCATTTGCATAAGTAATGCTTTTATCAACACAAAGAAATAACAAATAAAACTAAATTTTCAATAATAACAGAGTGCAAAAAAAAACAAACATCAAAGCACTTTTCAAGTGACCTTGACGAGTACATAATGATAATGTGTTTCAAAATTGTTTAACCCGGTTCTTACTGAAACAATTTTTTGTCTAGTTACAACGTGATTTTTTAATATTATTACCATAAAGCATCTAGTAAACAAGGAAAAGAAGTAAAAAAAAATCTGGGTTTTCTGAAAAGCTTGGAAAATAAGGATCTTTATAACGACCAGTAGTAACAAGCAGGTAGGTACCTGCCCATACAAGTACAAGCTAGTCGATTTTACCCTATTCCAACCAAAGAAATAACTTTTTTTTACTGAAAATGGTTTCTTTTATTTCATTTTTATTTCAATTCACTTCATTTTTATTTATTAAAATAAGTGCTCAGTTTATCTATATAGGAGTATGGTATGTTACAAAACATGATTTAGGGTGCAAATGAATTTTACACTTTTGGAAAGTAAAGTTTGTATTTTGATTGTACTGTATTAAATGATCAATCTTGTCGTAACGTGAAGTTTCCCTATAAGTTCTAGGAGTGGGGGCAGGGACCGCGTTTTTCACTATTTTTATATGTTTCCAAGATACCCCTGGCGACAGTTCTCCGGAATAAGAGATGATCTTACTCTCCTCCATTACTTTTGTAAAGTTGCCATGCATTGTGTGTGGCTACGTCCAAGCAGTGAGAAAATAATGAAAAATACCATTTTTTACCACGAACAGATGTACGATAGAGCCCAATGTTTTGATCGGACCTATCGACCCCACCCATATTTTGGTTATAACTTTTTATAATTGCTGGCTGATCAATCATTATATATCTCTTCTGCTGCTGGGAAAAATCGTTTTGCTTTATGTAAAGGTTCTATTGTTTCCGAATTTGATGACACAGTCACCACACTATTGTCATTTCACTTACGAACTAAAATATCTCCAGGTTGACTTGACTTGTACTTGAATGTGCCCCTTTCTGTTTCTTGAAATCTTTATTGCACGGTAAAGGACAGTTTTTTGTACGGTCTTCGCGAATTGTTCCTGTGGCTTTGAGTCGTCTTTCACCTAATTCGTGAAAGAGAGGAATAGAGGAAAAGAAGTTGTCAAAGAATAGGTGAAAAGGCACATCTGTGTAACAAAATGGTAAACAATCAGAAATACTGTAAACTTCTTCAAAAGGAGCCATACCGAGAAATATTTCGTTCAACATACTGAACAGTGGTCTCAGCTTGGCAAATTTGTCGCTTTCGGTAGCTATTTGAGTGTTGTCGCAACAGTGAAGGTGAGTCATGATAAATGTGAATCTATCCCTTAAAATGGCGTCATATACAATATCGAAATCAGTGTCGGATGATTTTTCCCAACACATGTATCTTCTTGGAACTACAACATATCCACTATAAAGGAGAACGCCCAGAAAGCACTTCATCTCGCTGTTGTTACATTACCAACTTTGTTTTTTTAAGTGGCGTAAATATTGGTGTATGTAACCAAAAGATCTATTGCGCCATCGAAAACATGCAATTAAAATAATATAAAGGACTTTGAGGTTATCGTGCCCCCTGAATTTCTCTCCATTCTAATTGGCCGCAGGGATTGTGGCGATTTCTCCAAGTATATTTATCTTTGCTCGATACTTTTGGATCAACGAAAGGAATGACTATTGTTGTTAAACTAGGTAAAGAAAGCTCTGATTCACGTTCTTCAGCGATGGGTTCCTCGGTGATCGACCCATTTTAGCCAAAAAAGACAAAGGTATGTTGTCATCATCACTGTCAGAGGACATGCATTCGCTCTCTGCCGGAGTTCTTAGTTGAGAACCTACATACATAAAAATAACGATGTTATGTATATAAAATAACATTTCACACAATAAAATCTCAAACATTTATATAAGATCTATATCAAACCTGGAAGATTGTTCAGTGTTACTATCTCCTCATCACCGGAATCTTCATCGGTAAGTTCTGTATTGGCATTGTCTGATGGAAAGATGGTTAAATTTCTTGGAAATGGACTATCATCATCTAGTTTCTCTAATTCATCAATGATTTCATTGAGCGACAAAGGTTTACTGTGCCTTGAGCTTGAAGTAAAAATCCACCCCCATATTACTACCGATCTTTTTAACGATCAAGAAGTTTAACATAATTTTATTTAAAAAAAATGTATAAAACATCTAACTTTGCTTCACTCGTTTGTTAGGCGGGTTATGAATTTATAAATTATGTGCAAAAAATACATTTCTACTACAAGAAATTTAACAAAAACTTACCGCTTCATATCCATAGTAAAATTCATTTCCACCAATATCAATTCAAATGTATATGATTTACGAAATAAAAACCTCAAATTAAATTTGTATGCACCAAAATAATTCTAAACGATCACTTCGAAGATCTGTAAACAATAAACAATAAATATATAAGCGTTACTGATATTATAAAAAATATAAATGTAAGGCGCGATAACCTCCGAAGAGATCTAAGGCCGAGCTTCTCTTCCAATTTGCGTCGTGCTCCTCTTGATTTTCCCTACAAATTGGCCGGAGGGGACCTACATGTTTTATGCCGACTCCGAACGGCATCTGCAAGGCAGATGAGTTTTCACTGAGAGCTTTTCATGGCAGAAATACACCCGGAGCGCTTGCCAAAACACTGCCGAGGGGCGACCCCGCTTAGAAAAATTTTCTTCTAATTGAAAAACCTTATTTCTAAAATTTTGATGTTGCTTTGCCCGGGAGTTGACCCAGGGCATACGGTGTGATAGGCGGAGCACGCTACCATCACACCACGGTGGTTACTGATATTATGCTGAAGGTAAATTTGATATTGTCTAAAACCCGTTTTCGCCTACTGCGCGCACTCTACAATCAAAACGTTGTCATGTTTAACCGATTTTCGATCGCTTTACGGTTTTGGAAGAAGAAGATTCAGGCTTTTAGCTGGTGTATTTATACTCAGCTGAGCAGAGCTCACAGAGTATATTAACTTTGTTCGCATGACGGTAATCCGTAACGGCATAAACTAATCGAGATAGATATAGACTTCTATATATCAAAATGATCTGGTTGAAAAAGAAATTCATTTAGCCATGTCCGTCCGTCCGTCCGTCCGTCTGTCTGTCCGTCTGTAAACATAATACTTGAGTACATTTTGAGGTGTCCTTGATGAAAATTTGGTGCGTAGATTCTCAGATCGCTATTTAAAACGAACGAAATCGGACTACAACCACGCCCACTTTCCGATATCGAAAATTTCGAAAAACCGAAAAAGTGCGATAATTCATTACCAAAGGCGGATAAAACGATGAAACTTGGTAGGTGCGTTGATCTTATGACGCAAAAATAGAAAATTAGTAAACATTTGGACAATGGGCGTGGCACTGCCCACTTTTAAAAGAAGGTAATTTAAAAGTTTTGCAAGCTGTTTATTTGCCAATCGTTTGAAGATATCATGATACAAATTTGGCAGGAACTTACTCCTATTACTATATGTGTGCTAAAATAAAAATTAGCAAAATCGATGACGAACACGCCGACTTTAAAAAAAATTTTTTTTTAAGTCAAATTTTAACAAAAAATTTAAATCTTTACAGTATATAAGTAATATGCCAACATTCAACATTGGTGCAACAAAATACAAAAATAAAAGAAAATTTCAAAATGGGCGTGGCTCGCCCTTTTTCATTTATTTCGTCTAGGGCACTTTTAATGCCATAAGTCGAACAAAAATTTACCAATCCTTGTGATGACTCTATGACGATAATTGTTCTCTGTGAAAATGGGCGAAATCGGTTGAAGCTACGCCCAGTTTTTATACACAGTCGACCGCCTGTCGTTCCGCTCGGCCGTTAACACGATAACTTGAGCAAAATTCGATATATCTTTACTAAACTCAGTTGACGTACTTATCTAAACTCACTTTGTATTGGTATACAAAATGGCCGAAATCCGACTATGACCACGCCCACTTTTGCGATATCGAAAAATAGGAAAATGATAACAATGCCATAATTCTGTACCAAACATGAAAAAAGAGATGAAACATGGTAATTGGATCGGTTTATTGACGCAAAATATAACTTTAGAAAAAACTTTGTAAAATGGGTGTGACACCTACTATATTAAGTAAAAAGAAAATGAAAATTTCTGCAGGGCGAAATAAAAAGCCCTTGGAATCTTGGCTGGAATACTGTTCGTGGTATTACATATATAAATAAATAAGTGATACCCGACAGAAGATGTTCTGGGTCACCCTGGTCCACATTTTTGTCGATATCTCGAAAACGCCTTCACATATACAACTAAGGGCTATTCCCTTTTAAAACCCTCATTAATACTTTTAATTTGATACCCATATCGTACAAACACATTCTAGAGTCACCCTGGTCCACCCTTGTTGCGATATCTCGAAAAGGCGTCCACCTATAGAACTAAGGCCCACTACGTTTTAAATAATCATTATCACCTTCCATTTGATACACATGTCATACAACACATTCCAGGGTTACCCTAGGTTCATTTTGCTAAATGGTGATTTTCCCTTATTTTGTCTCCAAAGCTCTCAGCTGAGTATGTAATGTTCGGTTACATCCGAACTTAGCCTTCCTTACTTGTTTTGTTTACAATTTATACAAAAAAATTCGGACATTTTCCAAAAGTTATATAAGATTCACCATTTTTTCCCCGTCTTTCACAGTTTGACGTCTTTTTCATGTAACTTATCATAAAAGACAATTATTTTTTACATTCATTCTCAAACAACAATTTATCCAGAGAAAGAAAAGTCGTCGCTTATCAAAATCGGTTGATAAATGTTTAAGTTACGACGCTTATTGTAAACAAGGAAATTAATAAAAAAAATTCTATCAATGGTCTGTACTCTGTAAGTTGCTGTGAATCACATAAATAAATTGAAAATATTTTCTTACCTTCCTTGATTTATGCGTCACTTAGTTTTGGAAACACGGCTTTCAAGTGCAAAAAAACCTGGCTGTTTTGTCAAGTCGTTTGACAAACTGTTTCATGTAGCCCAACTTGAGGTGTAGCGGTGGCAAAATAACTTTATCTCTGGATAAATAGTTCTTTGAGAACGAATGTGAAAAAATATTTTTTTTTATGATAAGTTACATAAAAAAACTGTGACAACGGGGGAAAAAATGGTAAATCTTATATAACTTTCGGAAAATATTCCAATTTTTTGTATGAAGTATATACAAATATATATCAGCTTAAAGCTTGTATCTCCTTCTTTCCAAAACCGTAAAGCGATCGAAAATCGGTTAAAGAATGACGTTATGATTGTTGCAGTGCGCGCAGTAGGAGAAAAACGGTTTTTAGACAATATTTTGAAAATTTGGGGGTGTTATACAATCTTGAAACACATTATCATGATGTACTCGTCAAGACCTACAACGTACACTAGGTCACTTGAAAAGTGCAAAATCACTGTAGCATTGTGTAATTTTTTATACACCCTGTACTCGCTTTATACACAGATTCGATTGCATTTTTGAATACTCTCAAGCAAAAAAGACAAGTTTACTGCTGTTCACGCTTCGGTAACTAAAATACCGTTAATCAGCGCCATCTGAGCTTATTGCAATTTTTAGATAACCCTGTGCACTGTCCGAATCCACCGACACTAGTATTTACTTTAAAATTTTTAATCTCCAAAACATTCTATGATAACATTTAAATAAGAATCTTTGCCATTTCTAAGCATATACGGCAATCATAGCACCATCAGAGCTAAATTTAATTTCCAGATAACCCTGTGTACTAGGGCGGGTCGATTTGTGGGGAGGCAAAAAAATCGCCCATTGCTCTGTGAAAATCATATTCTAGGGATCAAAATAAGAAACTTTGCCGAAGGAACTATACCTCTAAAACGAATTCTGATGTCCCCCTCCCGCCCCCCCAGGTAGGGGAAACTTTTGAAAAATCCCACTTTGACCCATTTAGAGTGCTCCAATCGAGTCCAAATGTATGACCGACCCCCACTAACTTTGGAGGCCCAAGCCACCGATGCCAGTGGCACACCCCCTGGAACCCCCCTGGGGGTCCACTATACAAACATTTCAAAAAATCGCCGGTTTTGCACTTTACATGAAAAATCGGCGATTTTTTGAAATGTTTGTATGGTGAACCCCCAGGGGGGTTCCAGGGGGTGTGCCACTGACATCGGTGGGTCGGGCATCCAAAGTTAGTGGGGGTCGGCCATTTAGAGTGCTCCAATCGAGTCCAAATGTATGACCGACCACCACTGACTTTGGGGGCCCGACCCACCGATGCCAGTAGCACAACCCCTGGAACCCCCCTGGGGGTTCTCCATACAAACATTTCAAAAAATCGCCGGTTTTGCACTTTACATGCACTCTACCCCCAGGGGGTTCCAGGGGGTTTGCCACTGGCATCGGTGTGTCGGGCCTCCAAAGTTAGTGGGGGTCGGTCATACATTTGGACTCGATTGGAGCACTCTAAATGGGTCAAAGTGGAATTTTTCAAAATTTACCCCTACCTGACATCAGAATTCGTTTTAGAGGTATGGTTCCATCGGCAAAGTTTCTTATTTTGATCCCTAGAATACGATTTTCACAGAGCAATCAGCGATTTTTAAATCGACACGCCCTACTGTGTACTGTATGAATCCACGCTCACTTATTTTTAAAATTTTATATCTCGAAAAGACCCGCTGATCACCCTTAGATAAGATTCCTTTGCACTTCTAAACATATTCTGGAATTGAAGTTATGTGAACGTTAACTCACTTCGTTCTATTTTTAAACGGTTTTATTTAGCTTGACTTGACAGGCAGGCCGCACGGCCACATGGCCGCATACACGGCTGTTGTGAACGAATTTTGTAATTGAAATTTAAGTAACTTTCCGATAAGCTACAAGCTTGAAACTTGGAATATAGTTCAGAACACGATGACAATGCAATAATAAGAAAAAAATCGCCGATAGTTGGCGCAAGGATCGAGATATTCGCAAAAATCGTATTTGTGGTCCGATTTGGCTCATATTTGGAACACATAATACATACAAGAATAGAAACCGACCTATCAAAAAAAGCGCCGCTAGGTGGCGCATGGATCGAGATATTCACAAAAATCGTATTTGTGGTCCGATTTGGCTCATGTTTGGAACACATAAACATACAAGAATAGAAAGCGATCTATCATCACCGCTAGGTGGTGCAAGGATCGAGATATTCACAAAAATTGTATTTGTGGCCCGATTTGGCTCATATTTGGAACACATAATATATACAAGAATAGAAATCGACCTATCATACTGTATGAATCCACGCTCACTTATTTTTAAAATTTTATATCTCGAAAAGACCCGCTGATCACCCTTAGATAAGAATCCTTTCCACTTCTAAACATATTCTGGAATTGAAGTTATGTGAACGTTAACTCACTTCGTTCTATTTTTAAACGGTTTTATTTAGCTTGACTTGACAGGCAGGCCGCACAGCCACATGGCCGCATACACGGCTGTTGTGAACGAATTTTGTAATTGAAATTTAAGTAACTTTCCGATAAGTTACAAGCTTGAAACTTGGCATATAGTTCAGAACACGATGACAATGTAATAATAAGAAAAAAATCACCGATAGGTGGCGCAAGGATCGAGATATTCGCACAAATCGTATTTCTGGTCCGATTTGGCTCATATTTGGAACACATAATATATACAAGAATAGAAATCGACCTATCAAAAAAATCGCCGCTAGGTGGCGCATGGATCGAGATATTCACAAAAATCATATTTGTGGTCCGATTTGGCCCATGTTTGGAACACATAATACATACATGAATAGAAAGCGACCTATGATGCCCGATTTGGCTCATATTTGGAACAAATATTGCATAAATTCCGACAGAAGTGACATCAAAATATTTTGGAGTTGGAGGTGGGACAAGCATACGTGGCGCAGAGTCGAGTAAAGTCTTTGGAAGGATTATGTATTGAGGACTTAGGCTGTAAAAAATTGTCAGGAAAGAGTCCTTGTAATAATGAGTCACTAAATAAACTAAATAGAATGAGAAATAATAGGCAATTAAATAAAGACTAAAAACTTGAAAATAAAATAATTAAAAAAAAATTTGTAAGTTAAACGGTTTTATTAAAAACAATACTTACATGAAGTAATAATAATAAGAAAAGCTAGAAAATAATTAGGTAGGTCCTAGGTACTAGTCATCACACTCCTTATAAATCTAGGGCGTTGATAAGACAATTAAATAAAAGCTTTGGACGCGTAAAATTTCTATTGATAGTCATATATAAGACCAACTGAACTTTAATCAGGTTATACTACGCCTCACATTTTTATAAATTTCACGAGCCCAACGCTTTTATTTAATTGTCTAATCAACGCCCTAGATTGATAAGGAGTGTGAAGACTAGTACCTAGGACCTACCTAATTATTTTCTAGCTTTCCGTATTATTATTACTTCATGTAAGTATTGCTTTCAATAAAACCGTTTAACTTACAAATTTTGTTTTAATTATTTATTCTCTTCAATTTATATCTTCGCAGGATACAATTTTGCTCTTCCTGCGCGGTTTTCGAAATACCCTGTGCTCACATTTTTGGAAGAGCAAAGAGCTTTTTTATTGTTTTGGAAATTTTCTACATATTAATATTATCTTCCAAAGGAGAAATTTCACCATTTTCTCTGGCTGAAGTCGCAGTATGGCCAAGTCGACTTTTGACCAAATTTGGTAGTTAATTTTTTAGAGGCTTCTTTGATAATACAAATTAAGTTCGGAATCCCTTTTCCCTTTATCTCTTGTACAGTTTCTATATACGCGAAGCACCCTCTGCAGTTTGTTTGCATGACATGGATTATATTTTTAATAAAATTGAAGACGTAATACTGTTTTCACACAGACGGCTTAGTGAATAATAAAGGCAGTTTTCTACATTAAGACGCTTATTGAGCTCAATCTTCCCTACAAAATTCGAATCTATTATTATTTCATTAGTAGCTAATCGAATGCCTAAGGAAGTCAAAAGCATAATGCAACTCTGTTGGCAGCGTTCCGCTTCCGTTTCCGCTTCTTAGTTTTCAAAGCAAATGTCATTGTCTGCATGGCGGAACGATACAAGGTGGCCGCATCGAACAGCTGATTATAACCTTTTTTATTTGATTTGATTCATCAACTACCGGCGCAGTACGATTTTGACATTTGTCCATCGAATTTACAAGTACATGGAATTTTTTTTGTTTGTAGGTATGTCACCATGCTCCCACCTTGTATCGTTCCGCCATGATTGTCTGTCTCATCTTTCATACTAATCGAGCAGTTACTTCTGTGTGAAAGCAAAAAATTTACGATTTCATTAGCAGGTGAAATGAGATCATTAAGTTTCTGTGTGAAAACAGTATTAGGCCATTAGATCTGCTGCATCTAACAACAATATTTTTTTTTATTTTTCTTAATCGCCCTATGTTGACTTCCAATGCTCGTGCTGCGTAATCTTATTTTAAATTTTTCAATATAGCAGTCTGTCACAATTTTTAATAGCACTGTTTAATGGTTTCAATTAAGTTCGGAATATTAAATTCCAATTTTGACATTGATGAAACATCCTGTATTCACATTTTGAGGACCATTTTCTATGCTACTAAATAAATTCAGGAACGAAGGCCATCACATCTACACTTTGTATGCGAGCTTTCAAACTTTTCATAAGCACTCTATCTATCTAGCAATAGTGAAATTAACGAAAATTGTGCACATTTGAAAAACTAAACTCGGAAAAAGCGGCATACGGTTCTTTAATCACTTTACAATTTTCTAATTTTGGACAAAATGCTGTGTAATTCCTTTTGAATATACAAACTTATTACTTTTTGCGCTCACCTCTTAGGTAAATTAAGAAAATATATATATATATTTTTTTCAATCAAGAGGAAAAACATGAAAAACCAAATACGAAAATATAAAAACGTGAATATTACTTTATGGCAATGTTGACATTTTATTGTGTTTATATGTAGGTCGGCGAAAGTGTTGGCACCAGCAGCATTTCCAATTCAATTTCGAGTTAGTGCAGTTGTTTTTCATTTATGTAAAAAGATTTATGTGTATGGGATTGCAAGTAAATCATAGGCAAGGAAAAAATTTACGTACATGTGTGTATGAATGAATGTTATGTATGTGTTAATACTTCAACTCACGCGTTCATCAGTAAACCCTGCTTTGCTCAAACAACCACGGCGTGAAAAATATAGCGCATTCTCATTCATGCAGCTGTGTAATTGTTATGCCGCCATATATCGCATTATGTTTTTTTTTGCGACAGTAGCTTTACATCACATCACAAGTGTCAATAATGACAAAAGTGAATGGAAAGCAAAAAAAAAGGAAACGATGAAAGCAAAAACCTAACATAAATAACAGCACTAAATTATTACAGCGCTAGTAAGCAAACGAGTTGCATGCAACCATGCGACAAAGAGATATGCAACAACAGTAAAGAAGCAACAAATTTAAAGCATTGCAAGCGATTGCCGCAGTAAAAATTAAAGTACAAAAATAAAATGTTACGCTCATAACATCATATTTGTATAAGAGCAAAAAAAGACAGATTGAGTGGGAAAATATTGCAAATAAAATTTTATAATATTTTTGCAAGCAAATGCTGGAAAATCAGTCACTTAACCTTTATAAGGTCTTCGGGTCAAATTTGACCCATTTTAGGAAGAAAATCGTTTTTTCCGGAAAAGTATGAGGATATAATTTTTCATATTTTATGACTTTTATTCATTTTATAAGCCACAAATGTACCAATGATGTCGAACTCATATATTTACTAATTTTATTGATATACAATTTTTTACAAATAGGGTCTTTGGGGCAAGTTTGACCCATAGTAAAACACCATTATTTTTGTTTTGCTCAATAACCTTTTTAGCGAACTTCCGCTTTTCTAACGTCTATAAATTCAAAACAAACTCTTATAGGCATATGTTTGTCGCGCTTCCTTTTATTGCGTTTGTCCTTTTATATCGGAATCCCCAAATTATTGGTTTGTGAGTGAACTAAAAATGTTTGCTTGCAATACTGATACAGTAGTAAAATAAACACGGAAAGAGTAACACGAATATATTTGAACCCTAAGAAAAATTGCTTCAAAGAGAATAAAAGATAGTGAAATAGAGCTCCTATATAATGAAATATCAGACGAAGAGGAATCTTGTTCAAAAAGTGAAGATAACATTGAATACGCTGAGTCGTCAAATAGTGAAAGTGATAGTCAATGTAATAACGAAAATATTTTCACTGAGGACTTCGTTTCGAAAAATGGACAAATAAGATATCCAAAGGCGCCTTTTAACAATAGATATGGAAGAGCCCCCATGGAAAATGTTGTCAATACAAGTCCAGGTGTGATTAGCAACGCCTCTTCAAGAATTACTGAGGAAGATATGTCAAGCTTTTAATTTTTCTTCCCAGCTCCTGTGATGAGCACTATTTTGAGATGCACAAACATTGAAGAAAAACGGATTTTCGATAATGATTGGACCGGCATCGATGAGATTTAAATGTTCGCATTTATTGGTTTCCTTTTATTAGCTGGAGTGTATCGGTCAAATAATGAAAGTACCGAAAGTTTATGGCACGCTGAAAGGGAGCAATTATGCCATTGAAAAGTTTCAAAGTAATTTAAAGAGTAATAAGGTTCGAGAATAGAGACACTCGGAGCCAACGGCGAATGATAGAAAAGTTTGCACCGATACGTGAACTGTGGAATCGGTGGGTTCACTTGTTGCCCAAACTTTATAAACCATTCCGATTGCAAGATCTTTACATGTACTTTATTGAATGACTTCATTTGAGTTTTACAGTTTCGCTTATGCTATAAGGTCTACATATATATAGTCACTAGAGAGCATGTATTAATATACATCAGAGCAGCTAACGTATAAGAGCATTTACGGGTTGCCACCTCTATGTATATTCTTACATCTTTCCTCCAAGATATTACGTACAATTCTGTTTTATATATACATATATAAAATATATATAAAAAGAAGTGTACATTTTGATTGTCACTCCATAACTCGAGAACGGATAGAAAGATTGCCATGAAATTTTTAGAAAAGATACAGGAAAGAGTTATGATTCAAAATTATGATAAAAATTCAAAATTTGAAAAATTACTCATAAAAATAAGTCGGGTTTTCCTTCCTGACGCTATAACTCCAGAACGCACGAACCGATTTCTACGGTTTTGCATTCGTTGGAAAGGTCTCGGACTCCGTGAGGTTCGCAGCAAAGAAAATTCAGGATCGACGAACAGGGTCTCGAGATATAGGCCAAAACGTGGACACGGGTACCCCTGGAATTTGTTTATAGGATATGGATATCAAATGAAGGCTGTTGATGGGTGCTTTAGTAGAGGGTAATTTTCATACCCATGGGTGACTAGGGTCTCGAGATACAGGCCAAAACGTGGAACCCGGTACCCCTAGAATGTGTTTATAGGATATGGATATCAAATGAAGGCTGTTGATGGGTGCTTAAGTAGAGGGTAATTTTCATACCCATGGGTGACTAGGGTCTCGAGATATAGGACAAAACGTGGGCCCGGGTACCCCTAGAATGTTTTTATAGGATATGGATTTCAAATGAAAGCTGTTGATGAGTGCTTTACTACAGAGTAATTTTCATACCCCTGGGTGACTAGGGTCTCGAGATATGAACGCCTAGATAGTGTTTTTACATTATGCGTATCAAAGAGTAAGTTTCATGCCGCTGTGTGACTAGGGTTTCGAGATATATGCCAAAACGTGGGCCCGGATACACCTAGAATGTGTTTTTACATTATGGGTATCAAATTGAAGCTGTTGCTGTATGCTTTAGTACAGAGTAAATTTTACACCGCTGGGTGAGTAGGGTCTCGAGATATAGGCCAAAACATGGACCCGGATACATCTAGAATGTGTTTTTACATTATGGGTATCAAATTGAAGATGTTGATGTGTGCTTTAGTACAGAGTAAGTTTTACACCGCTGGGTGACTAGGGTCTCGAGATATAGGCCAAAACATGGACCCGGATACCCCTAAAATGTTTGTATTATGGATATCATATTCAATTCAATTTTTTGGATTCAATTTTCCCGAAATATGGTATATAAATTTGCTTATATTAGTATTTACGATGCTTTTTTCCGGGAAGTAAACCAGAGACGGACTGGGACTGAGACTCGGAAAGGGACTGGAACAAAATACATACCACCCTCTGGGACTGGTGATAACATATGAACAAGAATGAGAAAAACTTGAGAGAAGAGAAAAGAGAGAAGGAGACTGAGAAAGAGATAGAATGAGACGAAGATGGAGATAGATAAAGCGAAAAATACGGAGGGAGGAGTGAATATAAAGATTAGGAAAAAGTGTACAGGAGGGAGGACAAAGTTAGACGGAAAAGGCTTATTAAAATTCATGCAGGTAGACCAAATTTAGGGCAAAACAACGTCTGCCGAGTCTGCTAGTATAAAATAAAATAACATTCTTAAATTCATATTTTTACGTCGTATATCTTTCCCCCAAGAAGTGATGTAAACTTTAAGAGTAATAATTCATATGTGCAAATTATATATCATATTATCAAATTCAAATTTTTAGCTTTAATTTCAATCTTTCAATTTATACACAAACATCACTGTAGGTTAAAGAAAATGGAATATGAAATATAAATGAATATATTAACGTCAGTAATATTTTTACTTTAGAAAATTTCTGAACTTAGTTTGAAATTTAATCAGTGGTCGACTGAAACCGTGATCTTGGCCGTAAAAGATAAGGCGAGCGTTCTGTCGTTGCCTCTTTTTTATCATAAGCTTTGTTTTGTGTGTTTGGCAAGACTGGCATTGTATCATATGATGAAATATTTAACCCTTTTATTTGCCGTGTGTTTCGCTGATACATTTCTCCTCTGCTTAACTTGACCAAGTAAGATCTGGGCGTATTTAGTTTTTCAATAATTACACCTTCTACCCTTTCATTTTTAACCCACACCCACACCTTTTGCCCCTCCTTAAACATTTCTTTTTGTTTTGTCTGTCTATCAAAATACTTCTTATTTTGTGCATTTTGTTTTCCATTTCTGTTAGGCACCTCTGTAACTATTTTCGGCTTTAAAGATTCCTCTGAAATTGGGATTGGGGTTCGAGTTTTGCGCGACATCAACAGTTGTGCAGGCGAGGCATCCATGCCTTTCACAGGGGTGTTTCTATACTCTAAAAGCGCCAAATTTAAGTCACCCTTGGAATCCGAGCATTTTTTTAAATAATTTTTTGGCTACTTGTACTCCTATTTCTGCAAAAGCTCTGCTTTGTGAATAATTTGGTGAACAGAAGATGACTTTGAATTCATATTCTTTGCTAAAATTTCTAAACTCATTGCTGTTAAAAGGATTGTTGTCCGAAACAAAATATTTTGGTATTCCAAAAGTCGCAAATACGGGCTTAAGGGCTGAAATTACTTCGACAGCGGACTTACTCTTTATGTTTAAAACTTCAATCCATTTCGAATACGAATCAACGAGTACGAGATAACTTTTCCCTAAAAACAGTGCTATATCTGCGAAAACCCTTTCAAATGGGACAGACGGAGTTTCGTGAATTATCAGAGGTACTTTCTGTGCCGCGTAAGAGTATTTCTGCCTTATTTTGCACTGGGAAACGTATGAGTCAATGTCATTATTTATGCATACCCAGTAAAATTGCATTCGAGCCCTTTTTTTCATTTTTTCACTGCCTGAATGGGACACATGTAACCAATTCAGGACAACATTTTGCAGGCTTTTGGGTACCACTATTTTTTCGCCCAATAAAACTAAGCCCCCTTCACAAATAATATCATTTTTAAGTCTACGTAAGTATTTTAGACATGGCGATAAACTATTTTTTGTCTTAGGCCAACCTATTTTAAAATATTTCATTACTTCGTTTAGGTCGGAATCCTTTTGAGTTTCATTATACTCAGTTGAGCAGAGCTCACAGAGTATATTAACTTTGATTGGATAACGGTTGGTTGTACAGGTATAAAGGAATTGAGATAGATATAGACTTCCATATATCAAAATCATCAGGATCGAAAAAAAATTTGATTGAGCCATGTCCGTCCGTCCGTCCATCCGTCCGTTAACACGATAACTTAAGTAAATTTTGAGGTATCTTGATGAAATTTGGTATGTAGGTTCCTGAGCACTCATCTCAGATCGCTGTTTAAAATGAACAATATCGGACTATAACCACGCCCACTTTTTCGATATCGAAAATTTCGAAAAACCGAGAAAGTGCGATAATTCATTACCAAAGACGAATAAAACGATGAAACTTGGTAGATGAGTTGAGCTTATGACGCAGAATAGAAAATTAGTAAAATTTTCGACAATAGGCGTGGCACCGCCCACTTTTAAAAGAAGGTAATTTAAAAGTTTGCAAGCTGTAATTTGGCAGTCGTTGAAGATATCATGATGAAAATTTGGCAGGAATGTTACTCCTATTACTATATGTATGCTTAATAAAAATTAGCAAAATCGGAGAACGACCGCGCCCACTTTTAAAAAAAATTTTTTTTTAAGTAAAATTTTAACAAAAAATTTAATATCTTTTCAGTATATAAGTAAATTATGTCAACATTCAACTCCAGTAATGATATGGTGCAACAAAATGCAAAAATAAAAGAAAATTTCAAAATGGGCGTGGCTCCGCCCTTTTTCATTTAATTTGTCTAGGATACTTTTAATGTCATATGTTGAACAAAAATTTACCAAACCTTGTGAAATTTGGTAGCGGCTTAGACTCTGGGACGATAACTTATTTCTGTGAAAAAGGGCGAAATCGGTTGAAGCCACGCCCAGTTTTTATACACAGTCAACCGTCTGTCCTTCCGCTCGGCCGTTAACACTATAACTTGAGCAAAAATCGATATATCTTTACTAAGCTCAGTTCACGTCCTTATCTGAACTCTTGTATAATCCTGGTGTGCTCTTTGTTGAGCTCGTACAACTTAAAAATTTCTAAAGACTTCTCCAGTGACAGCTTCCGATCAGCCAACAACTTTTCCTGCAGTTTTTTGTCGAATACACACATCAATATGCGATCTCTCACAATAGAATCCTCCAATGTACCATAGTCACATGATTTTACCAGATGCCGCAGGTCTTTCACAAATAGCTCAAATGATTCGCCATATTTTTGTATTCTTGAATTAAATACAAAGCGTTGAAATATTATATTTTTCTTTAGAATGCAGTATTCGCGAAATTTTTTTAAAACAGTTTCCAAGGACTTCGCCTCAGTTTCGGAGAGGTTTAGAAATTCAAATATTTCAATGCCACCTTCTCCAATCACTAATTTAAATACTGCCCCTTGCGCCTCTTTTTCTAGTTTCACTAATCCAATTGCTACTCCATATGTCAAAAAATTTTGCTTGAACTTTTTCCAATCGTCCGCCAAGTTTACAGCTATAGCTAACGGGATTGGCGTGGGCAATTTGATGGTATCATTCTTTGTGGAATAGTGATTGGAACTTCCTTCTCCTTTGTGTCGTTGGTTGTATTAGTCATAAAAGTTTTTGGGCTTTTTTTCTTGAATAAAATATAATTTTTTTCACACACGTGTATAACCTTAAATTTTATTTAAGTGTATTCAATACACCAACAAGATTCAATAATTTGTCCGCAGCGCCATGTAAGATCTTTACTTGTACTTTATTGAATGACTTCATTTGAGTTTTACAGTTTCGCTTATGCTATAATGTCTACGTATATATAGTCACTAGAGAGCATGTATTAATATACATCAGAGCAGCTAACGTATAAGAGCATTTACGGGTTGCCACCTCTATGTATATTCTTACACCGACAATACGTACCATCAAAACCACCAAAATATGGGATACAATTTTGGGTTCTTTGTGATGCGGTTACTAGTTATGCCTGGGGTATCCAACCATGTACAGGCAAAGATATAGGAGTCATGTCCGAAAAAAACCAAGGTATGCGTGTAGCTCTTGATGGCAGCTGGACTTTAAGGGCATAATGTGAATGCGGACAAATTTTTCACATCTTATCAACATGGACAAAAACTCGTGGAAAAACATATTACTTTAGTTGGAATCATTCGCAAAAATAAGCCTGAGTTGTCGTCAGAGTTAGTATCAACCAAAAGAAGACCTCTTTATTCTTTGACATTTTGTTTTACAGAGAATACCACCCTGCTATCTTTCATCCCTAAGAAAAACAGACTGGTGCTTCTGCTTCTACTATGCATCATAGCTCAGAAATAAGTGATCGCGAAGACAAAAAACGTCAAATAATATTGGATTATAACAAGTGTAAAGGTGGTGTAGATACGCTGGATAAAGTTATGTCCTGTTATACTTGCAAAACAAAGTCAAATCGATGGCCCAAAGTTGTATTTAGCAATATGAATGACATATCAGCGTATAATGCTTTTATTTTATTTACACCTGTTAATAATGGATATAACGAAAACTCTTTTTCCAAACGCCGGCATTTCTTGGAAAACGTAGGCCTTCAGCTTACAACGCCTTATATAAAAAAGAGAAACGTTACCAAGGGCTAAATTTTCTCGGGAAATACTTAAGAGAATTCAAGATTTAGATCAACACGATCACAGCCGTCTATTTCAACAAGATCGGAGTTAAGACCAGACAGAAGTACAACAAAAAGACGTCGATGCCAACAATGCAAGAAGTCAGATAATAAAACTGGATTAGTCTGTACCAATTGTGAAACCTTTGTATGTAAGGAGCATTCTAAAACGATTGTTTTATGTAACGGATGGAATAATTAAAAACTTGAATTATCTAGATATAGTTTTACCATGAATTCAGTTTTATTTTTTCTTGAATTTAAATAATTCATATTATATATTTATTCCATACACTGTATTTAAATATGTGTTTCTTGCTTAATTTTGCGAAATCGAAAAGAAAAAATTTAAATAAATGCTTTTAAAAGTATAAAATATTTATTAATTTTAGCTAAATATAATATGCGATATTTTATACAACATTTTAATATGTTAAATTAGTTCTATACCACAACTTTACCGCTTGGATCAAATTTGATCCAAAGAACTTGAACGTCAGTAAACAAAAAGCGATTTAAGTGTAATATCGTAAATACAAAAAAAAAGATAAGCTTAAAGTGTTGCATGAATTACGAAACACAAAATGCGAATGTATTGCAGCGAAAACTCAGAAGTAAAATTGATATCAAGCTATTTGTAGCAAGTAAGGGTGTCTAAGTTTCGGGTTAAACCAAAAGTTACATACCCCCCAGGTGTGGTTAATAGTGTTAAAAGGTTGCGCAATAATACATATGTGGTTCCATTCTGAACTCATTTTCGTTCAAAAGAAGCAAAAAAGGATACAAAAAAGCTATTTTATATACGTATCTGCTGCTGGGAAAAGGTGTTTGCAGAGGTTCTTCTATCCCCTCTAACATTCTCGGAGCGTTCATAATTTAGGATTCCGATATGAGTCCGAAATATGCGAAAAATATGAGCCTCAGAAATATGATCATAGTAGCCCTTACCCGCGGCCCCGTCCGTAGGGAGAAAATCAAATATATGAGCTATTCACAATAGCCTGCTTATCAAGTTATCTGTTTAAAAATTATTTCTGTCTAATGAACTTTATTTTTCTAATAGACTAAAAAGAACTAAATTAGCTGATAACCTGATAGGGTCCTCAAGTGATCCCGAGATTATCCAGAAGAGCCACGAAATGACCCTAACGGGATCCCGGACGAATCCTGAAAACCATCCAAAAATGATCGCGGAAGGGTCTCTAAATGATCCCGAAATTATGCAGAAAAGGTCACGAAGTGACCCGACGAGATCCCAGACGGATCGCGGAAACCTTTCCGAAATTATCCCAGAAGGTCCCGAAAAAGTCCCGAAATGACCCTGACGGGATTCCAGACGGGATCCCGGACGGATCCCGAAAACCATCCACAAATGATGGCGAAAGGGTCCTCAAATGATCCCGAAAAAGTTCCGAAATGACTTTGACGGGATCCCAGACGGATTTCAAAAACCATCCAGAAATGATCCCGGAAGGGTCCCGAAATGACACCGACGTGATTACAAATAAGGTTTAGCTAATTATAAAAGCATGTTAATAAGGCAGCAGGCGCGCTAAAGCGAATGAAGAGTTACGAACAAACAAACATACAGGTGAAGCTATTTAAAGCGTGTTAATTAAAACAATTCGAGGAGGGAGGATGGCGGGAGGAGAAGGAGAGCACCACTGATCGTTTTTCCAAAATTGGTTAGATCTCGATCTGTATTAGCCAGACACCAAAAATTATTGATTAAGGTGAAAATTTATTTCGAGTTATAACAATTCATAGATTTTGCACCAGTTGGGGAGAGGGAAGGTGGGAGGCGAAGGGCGTCACTGCGCACTTTGAAAGCCCTTGACTTATTTGACCCATTTAGTTTGTAATAATAATATGTAAAAACTATTATAAAGTAATTGTTTTATGAAAATCCGTGTAGCCATTATGGCGTGATTCAGACGACAAAGACGAACAAATTTGCATTTTAACAATGTAAGTATTTCGTGCATAACTGCTTCCGTGGTATAGGCAATTAAATAAAGACTAAAAACTTGAAAATAAAATAATTTAAAAAAAATTTTAAGTTAAACGGTTTTATTGAAAACAATACTTACATGAAGTAATAATAATAAGAAAAGCTAGAAAATAATTAGGTAGGTCCTAGGTACTAGTCATCACACTCCTTATAAATCTAGGGCGTTGATCAGACAATTAAATAAAAGCGTTGGACGCGTCATATTTCTATTGATAGTGATAAGTGAAACCAACTGAACCTTAATCAAGTTATGCTACGCCTCACAATTTTAGAAATTTCACGCGCCCAATGCTCTTATTTAATTGCCTGATCAACGCCCTAGATTGATAAGGAGTGTGATGACTAGTACCTAGGACCTACCTAATTATTTTCTAGCTTTTCGTATTATTATTACTAAGTATTATTTTCAATAAAACCGTTTAACTTAAACATTTTTTTAAATTATTTTATTTATATATTAAGATGTTAATTAGGCTAATATAATGTATGAAATTAAGCTCATATCGGTCGAATATTGCAAAAAGGGAAATATATTCATTCCGTAATCGTAAATGAGCTCACAATGAGAATAAAGGATTCGAATTAGGATTCCTTTCTGACTCTTGTTTGACTCTAAATGTTTGCTCGATAGGACTTTACTGCGGCATTTAATGCTACCTATTGGCTGCACAATCAGTAGGCAAAAAATAAAGTATTGATTCCTATTGTGTTAATTGCTTATTGGAAGGTGGAGCTGTGTGTAGAACTCCACGAAAGTGGGGAAAGCTTATGACCGCCATTCACCTGGGAATGGTCAGAGCGATTCTTTTGCATGCAGGTCAAGCAACTCACTACTTCCGGTCGCTTGCAGCCAAATATCCTCTGGGTAGCCACAAATCATCCGTTTAGTGATGAGCTAATGTGAGAAGACGACAACCTGGCTAGGCCACTCTGACATACTCGGATTAAGGGCTAGCCGAGGGATCTGTTCGCCACTAGGTGCGGCTGCAAGCGGGCCTCTATCTTGAAGAAAGTGGCTCGCTATATAAACGTGCTAGTAATATTTTCACCACCGCTGAGCGGGTTGTGCGTTAGGCTTGAGACGGGCTACGTCAAACCATATTCCAATGAAAAGCAACAACAATCCTTGAATAAAAAGAACACTCTCTATTGATGATGACCATGGCAAACGTTCGAAGGACAATGAATTGAAGGCATGCACCTTGAACGTCGGCTCCCTGAATGGGAATGGTGCAGATGCCCGGCTGGTTGATGTCCTCGTCAAAACAAAATCTGACATCACCGCCATCCAAGAAATGCGCTGGACGAAGCAAGAAGAAAGAAGATTAAAAATTGTGACATCTATTGGAGTGGCCATACAAATAAGCGCAGTTTCGGCGTCGGATTCGTGGTGGGAGAGACACTTTGTCGCCAAGTATTGGCGTTTACGCCTGTGGACGAGCGTCCCGCCGCTATCCGAATAAAAGCAAATTTTGTTAATGTATCATTCATCTGCGCCCATGCGCCGACAGAGGAGAAAGACGATGGGGTGAAAGATGCTTTTTATGAACAATTAGAACGCATATACTAGCGCTGCCCCCGCCATGATATAAAAGTCGCGCTTGGCGACTTTAACGCCAGGGTGGGCAAAGAAGGTGTTTTTGGCCCTACAGTCGGAAAGTTCAGCATACAAAAGGAAACTTCTCCTAATGAACTGAGGCTGATTGACTTTGTCGGTGCTCTAAACATGGTCATATCCTCGGCCATAACCGTTTAAATGGTTAAGTGCCAATTAAGTAAGTTAGTAACTGATAAAACCACTGTCAGATCATGTTCTTTCTCAAAAATCACGGGATCGACCAATACCAGTAGCGAGCTTGTTTATCTTCAACCATCTGCGCTATATTTGAAAGCTAGGAATCTGAGGATCTTATTCCACACCACAAACTTTCCTTTTACATCATTTGAAATTTAAGCCCACACTACTTTACCTAGGCTTCGTTAGGTTAGGTGAAATTAGTCCGTGGGGACCTCGCATAGACTGAATGAGTCCGTAGTGTTACCAGAAGTTTGTTTTAACGACCAAACTGAAAACCTCTATCAAAAACCAGGAACTATGATATAAAATAACTCCGTCTCCTTGGAAAATACTAGACGCTTTCTAGGACTTAAGCCGCTTGTTGCTTCTAGATCTGACAGCTATATTACTCCTAAAACCAGGCTAAGACTGGCATGCGCCGGGCATGAGCTTAGAACGTGCTCGATCGTTTCCGCCTCAAACCCGCACCTCCTACATCTGCTACCAGTGACCAAGTCTAATTGAAAGGCGTGTGACGCCAGAAGACAGTGCCCAGTCAGAACACCCGTCATGAGTCCACAGTTCTCTCTTTTTAATGATAGAAGCAACTTTGTTAGTCTAAGGTTGCAAGATTTGCCCATAGCCTTCGACACTTTACAGCCCCGCGCTTGAACCCACGCCTTTCCCTCTTGGTCGATTCTGTGCACCTTTCGCCTTCTCTTAATCTCGCCCAGTCTAATTGGGATGTCTGCGGTGTAAGCTTCGAGGGATGCGCTCTTTTTAGCTAGTTCATCTGCTCTTCATTCCCATCAATTCCCATATGACCTGGAACCCAATATGGATGTGTACTTCTGTATACCTGTCCCGATTCTCTCCAGAGACTGCACACACTCTAACTCTCTTTTAGATGCTGTGCTTTGCGAGATTATTGCCTTAATCGCTGCTTGACTGTCAATATAAAAGTTAACACGGTTGCAGCTGAGGCTCTTCTCTTCCAGTGTTTCTACTGCTTCGCTAACGGCTAATATTTCTACTTGAAATACGCTACAGTAATTTGGCAGCCTGTAGGGTCTGTTTATTTCCGGATCAGCACAGTATACAGCAGTCCCCACGCCTTCCACTGTTTTGGAACCATCTGTGTACACATGTGTCGCCTCGCTCGCCATATGAGCACCCTTGCGCCAACCTTCCACCTCTTGTGGCCTTAAGATCACCCTCTAAGCGCAGATAGGGAATCAGGTAGTCTGTTCGTCTTGCGATTGATGACGCTATACTACTGTGGCCGTATGGTCGGCGCTCAAGCTGCCCCGAGGCACCGAGCCTGGTAACACTTGTGAAAGCTATGTTCTTTGCTACCAGGTCTATAGGTGGAATGTGCAGAATGGCATACAGTGCAGCCGTCGGCGTTGTTCTCAGGGCTTCAGTGCAATGGTAAGCTTGCCCCCTCTAATTTTTTGAGGTAGATGAGAAAGAGAGGGCGATAAGCCCCCCGTACACCCCAGCATTATTTTACATGCATAAAGTGCCGATGAGGTCTTCTTCACCTTCTCCTCCACGTTGAGGTTCCATGACAGCTTACTGTCTAGGATGATTCCTAGATATTTTGTGCTAGGCCTCCCTTGTAGGGTCACCCCTCCGAATTTACGCATGGTCCAATTGGGGACCTTGTACCTCTTTGTAAATAAGACCATATCCATATTCTCCGCGTAGGCGTTCAACCCGACATTAGAAGCCCAGGTATGAATACCCCTAACCGCCCGACCTAGGCTTCGTACTTTATTACAAAATGTAAGGCGAGTTTCTAAAAATTGATGGGACGGGACCTACTTGTTTATGCCGCCTCCGAACGGCATCTGCAAGGCAGATGAGTTTTTCACTGAGAAGCTTTCCATTGCAGAAAAACACTCGGAGTGTTTGCCAAATCACTGCCGAGGGCGACCCCGCTTAGAAAAGTGTTCTTATTTCTGAAAAAAAAACTTGTTTATAAAATTTTTGATGTTGCTTTGCCCGTAGCGTGAACTCAGGATCTTCGGTGTGGTAGGCGGAGTAAGCTACCATCACACCAGGGTAGCCGCCGTACTTTATTACTTTTCACAATAATTCTAAATATTGCATCAATCAAAGTCACAAAGAGAGAGAGTATATATGAGAATGATAAACAAATGACGATAGTCGGTATTCTTCGACGCATTAGTGATCCTATTCGTATTTCACTTTCTTCAGCGTGAAACGGGTTGACCTCCCAATAACCTACATTTTGCTAGCAAGGTTCAAAGTAAATTCATCAATGTTTACCTAAAGCCCGTTTAAATATACAACATGAAAAAACATAAAAAATGTGTAGTACTAACAAAAACTATGCAACATTAACACAGGGGCGGATCCACGGAGCATGTACTGGGTGCTTCATTGCTGCCTCCGCTTAAGAGGATAGCATGTTCTGAACATTGGTAAAGGGCGGAGCTTTCGCTGTGGCAGACATTTGACCGAGGCTTGAAACCTAGCGTCTTCCTACAAATTTTGGGAAAAAATTTTAAATTTCCCAATGCTCTGTAGAAATTATTAAATTTAGTGTCATATTTTTCGATATTCAATATATACATTTTTTTATAGCCAGTTTTATGGTGAAAATCGACAGATCTTTGAATTGCGAATTTCAATGTGAATCCGGTATGTGCAAAATTTTATTTGTATATAGATAATGCGCGTTGTACTCAACCGATTTTACGATTTGTGCACGGGAAATTATTTTTTTGAAGGAAAGATGGATAACAAACTTCATCATTATATTTTCAGCGTCATGCAAAGGTTTTCAGGAGATACGAGCGGCCTTGAAATCCGTTGTCACGCCAGTGTTTACCTAGTTTTTATTGGCTTTTGTTGTATGTGTATATATTTATAGCTTCTCCAAACCCTATTGTCAACCTCACCTATCCGTGGCGAATCCTGTTTCATTAACAGCCGAAGTTCTGGCGACCCTGAACTCCTCATGGATCTAGGGGGTGGGAGGGCGGTATGGCCTAGAAGGTCGCATGTGGTCATAACAAATCGTTCCCGAGGTGGTCGGGCTTGGTACCGGAACGTACCCGATCTGCATCCGGCAAAAGACCATCAACATCGATAACAGGCAAGGCCTTGGTGGAGTGTCCTTATCGCTACAACAACAAAGAAATTTGCTCCCAGAGTCCGACCAATTGCTTGTAGAGCATTTGTCTGCTCTAGCTTATGACTCTATTATCCTTCTCTACTCCTTTTTATTAACGAAAGTTGTCGTTAAAATTGCATTGAATGCAGCCGGTTATACTCTCTAGCTGCAAATTATTCTATAGCCACATTTCTTGGTCACCGAAATCGGAATGCCCGTAACGGAATGCCCGTAGCTCTTAGACACATAGTTGGGTGCTATAAAGTTCGGCTAAGCGATCACACCTGATCCTAGTGGTAGCTTTGATTAAGTAAGTAATCAAAAATCATGTTTCGACAAACATTATAATGAAATTTTCCATACATTTTATATGGTGTCCCATGCCTTTTAATTTAGGCTTGGGTCAGCGATAGCAGATGTGGGAAGTGTGAGTTGGAGAGGCCAAGAGGACGGGGTGATTTTAAAACATACGTCCCGATTTTTGTTATGATTTTTCAGTTTGGTCCTTAAATAAACATCTGGTAAAACCACGGACTTATTCCGTCAGTGTTAGGCCCCCATGGACCAGCGAGTTCAACCATAGGTAAGGTGTCTACATATGTAGACTGTGAGCTGAGAGATGGTTCTTTTTAAGTAATGCCTGGGGTCTGGAAAATAGAGTTCATATAATTTTATGCACTTAGTCGAGTTAAACGAAATAATTAGGAAGCTACTTGAAACCTTGGGCCCTGGATTTTTCAAACTTTTAAATTTGTGTGACTTTTTTCAAATATGATACAATTTAGACTGCCGGTTACATAAAGGTTAAGTATTGAATCATCATAGAATTATATTGAAATAATATTTGCTATTTATAAGTGGGAGTGATTGTATACATATTATGCCCATTTTTCGCAGGAGCTTTTATCGTGGTAAGAAGAAGTAGTATTTTTAATTTCATCACAATATATTTCTTTGAATGAAAGTAATAGCAAAAAAAGTATGGAAGGCTAAGTTCTGGTGTACCGAACATTACGTACTCAGCTGCCAAATTGCAGCTTGCAAACTTTTAAATCACATTCTTTTAAAAGTGGCCGGTGCCACGCCCATTGTCCAAAATTTTACTAGTTTTCTACTTACGTTATGAGGTCGCCCAGATCATTTTGCTCTATATCTATCTCGATTAGTTTATGCCGTTACGGGATACCGTTATGCGAACAAAATTAATATACGCTGTAAGCTCTGCTCAGCTGAGTATAAAAAATTTAAGGATAACTCCCGGACAGATATGCTGATGGATGTACCGATTAAGGGATAAGCAATGCCAATGTTTTTTTCGGTTGACTTCTATTGGATATAGAAAAAAAAATAGCGAGACGCTACCACCGATCAAGTTGAAAGCGACTACCGAAAAAGTAAGATTTTGTTTCTTGAAGTTCCCCTCCTTCTCGCCAATCCCCCAACCCCCTACTCCATCTAAAAATGTCCCTCTGGATCCGGCCCTGATAATATCGCACTGGCAAAGCAAAACTAACACAATTCTTTCACACTTAAAACTTCACACATATATAGTGAGACACCTTCTACTCTTGTCATGATTCAAGGAAATGATTCGCAATTCCTGTTTTGTTTTTTGTTTTGCGTCATCAAACAAATCCTCAATCATTAGTCAAACAAAATCTATTTCCAATTGACGTTCTGTGGTATGGCAAGATAGGGCAAGAAAAATTGTTTGCGGTTTATTGGTGTAAGTGAGGTGGGTGTATTATGCATCGTTAAATTGATGATTGAGCTAACGAATGATAGACAATGCTGTCTTGAAAACCAATTGAGTGTGAGTAGTTTTTAGTTGGATTGTTGTGTAGAGCTTTGCTAAATGTAAATTATAAGATTTATTATAGGTTTAAGTATTGTTGAGAAGTGTCTTAAGAGCTTAACAGTAACATACCAAAATCTTGTAGAAAAGTAGATGATAGTGAAGGGTAGGTAGGAATATTGATAGAATGAAAAAAATAAATAAATAAATTGCATGCCATCCTTTTAGGCAAGGTGTAAGCGGTGAACCTTCTGTATCTTATAGTAGTGTGCGATGGTTTGACTATGAAGGAGTTTTGAGTTGTTCAGTCCACAATTTATCTGGGTGTTGATGGCGCTTAGCGCGTTGCTAGAGATATGCATTTCAGGAATGGCTGGCTTACTGAAGACTTGCATTTAAATGAAGGAAGCAGAACGGTTTCCAACGCCTTTGTTATTACCTAAATGATGATGAGTCGTCTTACTATTGTAAGCTCGGTTTTTAGGCTTTGGTTATGAGATAATCCGTTCCATTATTTATTATACTGGAATGGAAAAGACAAAAACGACAGGTAGAAAACATGCCTCAAGTAGCTGATGCCGAGGTATTTGAGCATTGGTACAGCTTTTTCGTCTGGCTCTATTGATTAGATGACTTGGCATTTTTAATGGCTTCACTAGTCTGCAGTTATAAAGGGCGAGCTTTACTGTGTCGTCTCTGCGTTTAGGTGCCCGTTGATTTGAACGAAAGCTAGCCCATGCAATTCTAGTCAATGAACTATTCAAACACTAACTAGTATGAATAACTCCATAAAATTCAATTTGCGAGTCCAAAACAATCTTGCTTCCCAAAT
The DNA here is from genome assembly GCA_029619165.1 of Eurosta solidaginis. NCBI lineage: Eukaryota > Metazoa > Arthropoda > Insecta > Diptera > Tephritidae > Eurosta > Eurosta solidaginis. The sequence goes on from JARSSU010004886.1 coordinate 35,600, forward strand.
TAAAAACCACAGAGACTCAGCTCACTTTAATAGGGTTGGCTTGAAGGACTATGTATGCAACCGGAAGTGTGTTAATTTTCTCTACTCCATAAGCACCCCAGTAGCCACCACACGATGCCAAAAAATTAGAGCCCCATTTAAAATATAAATAAAAAAATAAAAAATATCTTCTCAATAAACTATTCAAAGCTGACTAGTATGAATTTATGGCGTTATTAAACTATATAATTAGCTGACTACTTTGGCTTTTGACTGCAGGGTAGCTGATACTCCAAGTTTTTATAAAATAACTAGCAAATCCCGTAGACGTTGTTCTGCTTAGCTTTGGTCTCTCTGTGTAAGTTTTAAGAAGTTTTTTAGCTCTTACTCTCCCTTCTCTCTCCTCTTTCCTTGTCCTTTTATTCGCTCCTCCTTCTTCGTTTCTCTTTGTCTGCGTCACTTGCTCCTTCTCCATCTTTTCCCTCACTTCTTATATGCTCAATCTATCCCTATCTCTCTATCTTCTTCTAATTCCATTCTTTTCAAAGTCTCGTGTTCCTTCCCTCTTCTCTCTAGCTCTTATTCTACTCCATTCTTTATTCCCAATCCCAGTTCCAGTTACAGTCTCATCCTAAGTTCAAGCCCAGTACCAGTTCTAGTCCAAGACAGATTAAATTTCCTTAGTGCACAATCATACCCATGCATATACAATCATACCAAAAAATAGAACGTTTGTTTAAGAATTTTAGCGAAATCTTTAAAATTTTTAATGAAAGAGTATTTTTCAAGAGATGTGCGCATCTTTAGCCACATATGTATGTATGTTGTGTTAACTTGGCAACACGCACAAAAATGTGCATACACAGTAAAGCTGAATGAAATGAAAATACGTACATACATCCATACATACCTATTAATGTACCCTCCAAAATAAATAGCGCTACCGAATGCTGGCTTTTTTTCAACCATTCTAATTCAACATGTATGTATGTAAGTATGTGACGTTGTCCCACTCAAAGCTCTGTGAAATTGGCACCTATGTACATGTGCGAGTAATTAAAAAAACCATACGTCATTCGTTTGTCCACCGTTTGTTCATGTTCGTCAGAAAATTTTTCGTTTGTCCACCTTTGTTAAAAAGTTAAAAGAAAAACATCAAATTAACTCCAAACAATTTTTTTTGCTTTATTGTGCTAAATCGTACGTCCGTCATCTTCCCATTGTTTGTCCATGTTGTCCACCTAAAGTTATAAGAAAAATATTCGAAAAACACCCAACATGTTTATACTCAGCTGAGCAGAGCTCACAGAGTATATTAATTTTGTTCACATAACGGTAATCCGTAACGGCATAAACTAATCAAGATAGATATAGACTTCTTCAAGATGATCTGGGGCGAAAAAGAAATTCATTTAGCCATGTCCGTCCGTCCGTTCGTACGTAAAACACGATAGCTTGAGTAATTTTGAGGTATCTTAATGAAATTTGGTATGTAGGTTCCTGGGCACTCATCTCAGATCGCTATTTAAAATGAATGAAATCGGACTATACCACGCCCACTCTTTTCGATATCGAAAATTTCGAAAAACCGAAAAAGTGCGATAATTCGATACCAAAGACGGATAAAGCATTGAAACTTGGTAGGGTGGTTGACCTTATGACGCAGAATAGAAAATTAGTAAAATTTTGGACATGGGCGTGGGCACCTGCCACTTTTAAAATAAGTAATTTAAAAGTTTGGCAAGCTGTAATTTGGCAGTCGTTGAAGATATCATGATGAAATTTGGCAGGAACGTTACTCCTACGCCCACTTTGTCAAATTTTAACAAAAACTTGAATATCTTTACAGTGTAAAAGTAAATTATGTCAATATTCAACTCCAGTAATGATATGGTGCAACAAAATACAAAAATAAAGGAAAATTTCAAAATGGGCGTGGCTCAGCCCTTTAATGCTATAAGTCGAACAAAAATTTACCAATCCTTGTGAATTTGGTAAGGCCATAGCTTCTATGCCGGTTTCTTTGAAAATAGGCGAAGTCGGTTGAAGCGACGCCCAGTTTTTATACACAGTCGACCGTGTGTCCTTCCGCTCGGCCGGTAACACAATAACTTGAGCAAGATCTATATATCTTTATTAACTAGTTAACGTACTTATCTTAAATCACTTTATCTCGGTATTAAAAATGGGCGAAAATTCGAATATGACCACGCCCACTTTTCGATATCGAAAATTCGAAAAATGACAAAAGTGCCATAATTCTATACCAAATACGAAAAAAAGGAATGAAACATGGTGATTGGATTGGATTTTTTTGACGCAAAATATAACTTTGGAAAACTTTGTAAAATGGTTGTGACACCTACCACATTTAGTAGAAGAAAATGAAAAGTTCTGCACGGCGAAATTAAAAACCTTTGGAATAATGGCAGGAATACTGTTCGTGGTATTATATATATAAATAAATTAGCGGTATCCAACAGATGATGTTCTGCGTTACCCAGGTCTACATTTTGGTCGATATCTCTCGAAAACGCCTTCACATATACAACTAAGGGTCACTCCCTTTTAAAACCCTCATTAATACCTTTACCTTTAAAATACTCATTACCACCTTTCATTTGATACCCATATCGTACAAACACATTCCAGGGTTACCCTAAAGTTCATTTTCCTGCATGGTGATTTTCCCTTATTTTGTATCCAAAGCTCTCAGCTGAGTATGTAATATTCGGTTCCACTCGAACTTAGCCTTCCTTACTTGTTTTGTTATAACAAACGAATTTTTCATGGACAAACGTGAACAAACGATGGACAAACGAATGACATTTGGGTTTTTTAACTACTCGTACATGTAGGTGCCAACTTCACAGAGCTTCACTCAAAGCAAGTTTGGTCGTACAGACCACAGCGAACAAAGACACGCGCGTTCCCCAGCGGGTTAAGGGGCTTAGAATATACCCGGGGCAGGTCTGCCTGTCGTAAGAGGCGACTAAACTGCCAAATTTATTCAAGGGGTTATGTCAGTGGTTATTCAGCGCAATATACAGCTTATCCTACCCATTGTTAACCTCACCTATCCGTGGCAAACCCTGTTTCTTTATTAGCCGAGGTCCTGGCGACCTCAAGTTCCTCATGAATAGAGGGTGGGAGGGCGGTATGGTCTAGAAGGTATCATGTGGTCATACCAAGCCGTTCCCGAGATGGTCTTGCTAGTCCTTTAATGGTGCTTGCGGCCGGAACGAACCGGACCTGTATCCGGCAAAGGACCATCAATATCGGTAACATTCCCCAAGGACTTCAGGGAGTGTCCTGATACAACAACAACAACAAATCAACGCACTGCTTTTTTTTGGAAAATATATTACTTTTGTTTAAACAATACTGCTCATATTAGAAGGAATCAAGTATTTTTTTTATGCAAAACGAAGCTAAATATTTAAAGTTTTTACTGCAAAGAACAAATATTAAAATCATTGGGGTATAATTGATCCCCTCTAGTCCCTTTTGTGTATATTTTGGGATCAGTCAGTTCTAAATATATGTAGCCAATTGACAAAATTATAAAACAGCAACGAACTGAAAAAGTAAAAAGTTAAATGTGATTGAAAAGCATTATTTAAGAAAAATACGGAGCTCAATACCGAACCTAAATACTAGGACCATATGCTCCATTATAGTAATATTTGTTTGTTTTTATTATTCTACAACACCACCCAAAAAATCAAGAATATTGTATTAGAGTTAAAAAAATTACCTAAGGAATTCCCTACGGGTAGAAAGAGGACTTGTCCGACAGTACCCAAAGGCGAACAGAAGAGACTTGTGACTTTGGCTGCATAGGCAAGAAGATAATGTGTCAACACTACTCGTATGGATAAAAGAATGGCCTGTCGGACACTTCCCATAATGGTACAAAGAAGAAGTGTCGAACAGCACAGAAAAGATCTGTACCCGTAGTACAGTGTTTCGTGTAGAACAAGCTAGCTGGACAAAAACAAGTTCTTATTCCAAGAAAAGTGTAATGAGAAATGAAAGAAAACAAACAAAATAACGGGATTTTTGCTTTTTTTTTGATATTTTTGCTCATATATATTGAGTAATTGAAGAAAGAAGGCAGAAGTGGTCGTAAAGTGCATTGATTAATTTGAAAAATTCTTGTAGAATATTAAGATTCATATTTCTTTTAAGTGAACACTTTTACATAAGTTTTTTGATGGATTCTAAGCTCGAAGGTAAGTAAAATTTTTCAGTAGTAATTCTTTCGCAATAAGAGTATTTTCAATATATTTAACATTCCGTTATTAAGAAGAAAAGGTATTTTTTCTCTATATTTTTAAATTTAGGAACAAAAAAGTTACATACATCCGCCGACATCCGGGCTAACTTTTACATATGTTATAGTCGCAAGTATTCTTTAATAGTCGAAAGAAAAAACCATTGCGAATTCTTTGCACATCTATTTTTAATTTTTTTTTGTAGATTTAGTTATCTCTACATATCAAATAGGATGTATGTACGTACCAGCTCCGACGAGATATTTGAACCTTTAAAGCTGATCTACAAACGGCAAAACCAATTCCCTGGTACAGGGAACAAACACGTAGCCATAAAATATACAAAAATAAACGCGCAAGGTCAACAAGATCACACCAAAAGCAAAAAGGCGAAGATCATTGACTTCAACCTGCCACAACCTACCGCACCAGTCACCAAGGCATAAAAACAAGTACATACAATGGATTGATGAAGATAAACCAAAACCAGGTTTCGGCAATACCAATGACGGCAACACTGCTCGTAGGTTTTTCGAAAATTCTGAGGCTAGTGCTGAGATTACGGGATTGGATGTAACTAACGCTCATCAAAAGATTCGGCACTCTCCTTCGCGCATTAGCATCTGGGTACAATATAAATATCCAAAAATTTGAAAAATTTGCGGTCGAGACTAAAAAACTATACATAGATCTCTATTCATGGTTTAATATGCCTGTTACAATTCATAAATTCTTAGTGCATAGTACTGATGTTATAAAATCAGCAATTTTACCTATTGGTCAACTTTCCGAGGAAGCACAGGAAGCCCGTAATAAAGATTTGAGACGATTCAGGGCTGATAACACACAAAAGCAGTCGCGTGAAGCCACGAATAGAGATCTTATGAATATGTTGCTTATAACATCGGATCCTTTAGTTAACAGTTTTAGGGAGATACCTAAGAAAAAATTTAAAAGTCTGGCTTCAGAAGTCTTAAATTTACTGTCTCCCGATAATGTTGAGGAGTCAATAAATACCCCAGTTGTTTCAAGCTTTCACAGTAGTGTTGCTGATGTTCATGAGTCATGACTATCGAATGAAAGTGATGATAGCGTATAATAACATAATTATAAAAGATAACCTACCCTATAACTTTTTGTTGGATCAGGTTTTATTCAATTTAAATCTATTGTCTTTTCTACTTTGTATGATACTTTACTTTTAAGTTTTTGTAATAAGTAATTTTCACATAATTAATTTAATTATTTACATTGTTATTATTATTATTGTAATTCACTTTTACATTCCTGACTGGTACTGTTAAATAACTTTGTAAAAATTGTAGTGCCAGGATAAATACTCAAATAAATACAAAATATGTATGTACATATGTACAGTCACTCACATAAATAAGTAGACACCCCTTTTTGGATAATTCTTACAATTTTCGCTTTCGCAAATTTATTTTAACTAATTTCCCATAATAAAATTTGTCACGATCTATAACAAAAACTAAATTATATTTAAAAAATTCGACGAATTTTCATAAAAAATTTTAATTTTTTTCCGAATTTTTAGAATTTTTTAGAGTATTGAGATTTGTATTCCGTTCAATTTAAGTACAATAAAGTAATATTCTTAAGTCCTTTAAATTTTTTTGGATCTATGTCACTTATTCACATGAGTTACTGTATATGAAATAAGCAAATGTATGTATATGAAGTAAAATTTTGGAAAAAAATAAAAAAAAGAACATATGGCTGAAAAAAATGACGTAGTTGTAATAAATGACTGCATATGAAACGGAAAATCTCATAAAATAATTATGTCCAGCTAGCTTGTTCTACACGAAACACTGTGCAATGGAGAATTTTTTTCGAAGATAGCGCAATGCAAAGACGTAAATGATATTTTAACTGAAGCTGGAAGCAAAGCTTGAGAAAATGTTTTCCAATCTTTAAAATCCGAATTATGAATTGAAATGCATGTATAATTTTCTGGTATAGTTCTTGCGTTCGGAATAATTGTATACCATTCACTTGGAGCCCAAACATTTCTATCGCGAATAAAAGACTCAATAGTGCTATGTATGGAGTCCACTGGCATCATGGTATGCCCAGGCAACAGGTAAGTTAATTTAATGCGTTTTATGTTAGCAGCCTTCTCTAAGAAATATATTATCATTGCTTGCATAGCTCTGTTCCTGTTCTGCCCAACACAACTATCACAATATAGACTTATATCAGAATGAGTCCCCCTTTCATCCACGATATTTTAAGTATTGGAAAATTGCACTGGAAATTTCGTTACATCCACGTTTTCCATCCGATTCACCCTTTCATTATAAAAAGCATATTTTCTTGAATAGAAAAGGTTTACGCTTTTTCCTTGTGGTGTATTCAATAATTTCTGAAGGTCGAAGCTGGCGCAGGTATACGTCGCATTTCTTTGCTTTTTCTTTGGTCCTCTTTTGATTTATCTCTGTCCCGTATGTGCATTTTATGTTCCTCAGTTTGTTGTAAAAGGTTGTGTGCTTCTCTGTCCGAATTTTTTCTTATACTTCTCACAAATAATGCATTTGTCCTTTTTTGGCAAATGGAAGCCTATATGGTATTCATTTTCGAAAATGGTACGAAAAATCTCTTACGGGATAACTTAGCTTGCTCCTGATTTGTATTTATCAAGTGCTGCATGTAACACCTATACAAATTTGGCACGTTTCGAAAGTACTGTGGAAGATATAACTTAGTACTTTTGTTCCTACAATAGTGGGAAGGAACTGCTGGTAGGTGTTCAATGAATGATTTCAAAAGAGCCACATTTATTTCGTCAGACTTATTATGGGGAGGAGGTCTTTTTTGGTCAGGCAAGAGGTATTTGAAGAGTTATGTTTTTTTCTAACACATACTAAGATGTTTAGGGAAATATTAAGTGATAGAAGCCAATCTCTTTGTAGTATCTTGTTGCCTAAGCCCCAAAAGTGATCATTTAGTACCAACCGATCATGCTCACTAAGCTTTTCACAACACTTGTTTCCACACTTTTTACCTACGCAGGGATTTGGTTTAACTTCATACAGCTATCGTTTTTTACCCCGAAGTCTTTTAGGAAGTTTTCGTTTCTTCTTGTACCCTCTTGTTCCAACGCATATCTCGTTTTCTAATTCCCCAGAATATGTCTTTTCAGACTCAGTATCGCTATATGGCACCAGTGAGTTATTCTTGATCGTTCATTGGTATAAAAATACAGTTTTTGTATTTTATTTTAAAGATAAATAGCTATGAATACCTAGCCCATATTAAAATAATAAACAATTTTATTGGATTACACGCACTTAAGCAGAAATGATTTGTATCAAACTAAAATATATATGTCGTTTTCGTTTCTTTGTTTTCAATGGGTGCTTCATCACATATACAGTATAATTGACAACAAGTGCTTTGCGTATATACACACGATAAAAGTGAAAATAAACATTACTCGTAAGATACCACAGAGAAGCACTTTTGAGGTAAGTAGCCATTTGCGTCACAAAAAAGTAAACAAACCTCAAATTCACTTACACTAAAATTTCTTTTTGATTTAGCTTGATAAACGGTACTATTCTCTATTATAAAATTTGTGAGATGATTCAAATCATGCAAAACTATCGGTTTTCACGCAAAAATTAATATCTGTATTCTTGTTGGTTACACTTAAATTGCGGGAGAAGGGCTCGATATGTATTATATATTGTTTGAGTTTCGGCATATTGCAAATGGATTGTTGAGGAAATTTAAAACAAACACTACTTGTTTCTGTCTTCTTCTAACGCTTTTTGCTAGGCATGCTGCCCTTGTTAGTCCCTGATTTCAAATTCTTTACTTTGTCTCGAGTTGGCGAAATAATTGTGGTGACCGAGTTGATGAGTAGCATGATTCACCACGTTATTCAAAGTCCACAACTGACCGTCATTATAACTTATCATATCTATTAGCTTTTTTTTCATATTCATATCTGAAAAACACATTATAACTACTATACTATCCATTGCAGCTCATGACAGGCGACAAATTGCGTATAGGGCGTTGTAAAAGTGGCGCAGATAAATTATATAATTGAAAACCTCCGGCCGATAGAGACTCGTTTTCACACCACAAAACCAACACCTTCGACTATATTTTGCCGTTTTAAACCTTATGACTTGCAGTGATAACAGTGGCGGGACCCTACCCCAAGGCGCAGAAAGCTGTAACAGAATTAAGAAATATTACACATTCATGACATCGATCTGCTGGGTTCATGAACGCATGCTTCAGATCTTTGGCAGATCAATTAAACAAATAACGCTATGATCCCCGAGGCTCACTCACATCTCTTCCGCTTGCTAGTAATATGGTGCTTGATTCAGCATCTTTCACCTACATTTCTCATATCACCTTAGGTCCGACTTGCAGATACGAGCCATCTGATATCTCAGAGTATGGCTTCTCGTGTCAGCTAAGCTCTATAATTTGGCCACCTTACCTCTAGAGGCACTATACTGTTTTGGGCCATAAAGCGTGCACGAAGCTGGCAATAGGCCTTTAGCCGTTGTTGAGTTTCCACGCGAAGAAGGAAGAAGCCCTAAGCATGTACCACACGGACCGAATGAGTATACATAGAGCGACAGACTACGTTTTGAGCCTAATTCTGTGGGAATTGCTAGGCGCAAGTGTGCGGCTGATCCGGTAAGCTACAAAATCATGCAGAGTCCTTTCAGGCGGAAGGACGAAAAGCCTTGGACAAGCAGTAGAGCTACGCTGAGGACACTGATGACTGCGGACACGCCAACTTTAGATCGCTCGCCCGGCGGTCATTTAAACGCAGACTGCAAACAAGCATTAACTGGAATTAGGTTGAACTGAGTCTCGGTCATATGGGAAAGATGGTAATGAAATAGCCGAAAAAGTCTGACGCAACTCCTTGGGCGGATACGGACCACACCTCAATCAGGTGGGTGATATAAAAAGGAGGCAAGAATTGCACATGACCTACTCGACTCTGGTTTAGAAAGTGTATATTTTAGGGGATAATTAAGTTTAAGTTTTTGGGCTTTAGGTGTGTGACCGTAAGAAATCTGTATCTCTCAAATTGATTTCTGGACATAGGGCGCTCATGGATTGTAGTTCAAAAGGTATAATATTTTCAAGTCTTTGGAGGTTTTCACAGCGTATTCGGCTTTCATTTATGCATTTGTCGAAACACGTGTGTGTGTACATTTAAATTTTTCGTCGCCTTGTATTATTGTTTTTACAAGACGAGCACCTGGGTATTGAATTAAGTAAATAATGTGCATGCATTATACCTACACAGCCCCACGCCCTACCAACCAGTACACAGACTCTCCGCTCCGCGCCCAACGAGTAAGCATGCAACTGAACACTTCATCCGTTGAATGCCATCATATGATTGACAATCGCCTAACTGAGTGTGTTAAGTGCCTATAACATTTCCATTCTTTTGTATTATTGTTTTTGTACGTTTTTTTCTTTCTTTTCATTATTGTATTTATTATTATAGTCGTAAGTAAAGCTATAACAATCGGATGTGCTACGCTACGCCAATGCCAATGCGAACGATGCTTGTACGCCAACAAATGACTTCAACGATTCAACCTAATCGCCCTCCGTTACCGTCCGCGCAAGTAAACGAAACGATTTGTTATTGATTTGACTAAATAATAAACATGGGCGGCTGCCATCAACTTGCAACCACAGCTTGAGATTCAAACGTCTAATATGTAGAAGCTGCATTTAAGGCGGTGCGAGCAGCTGAGCACAACAAGCGACCGAAAATGATCGTGTGACTCAACATCCCACAGTGCGATTTGACTTTAATTAATGCATTCAAACCATTTATGTAAATTGCGGGAAATAATTTATCACCCATCGATCGTTTGATTCAATTGAGTCAGAGTCGAATGTGGGTACAGAAGCATGCATGTATGTATGTACATATATATAAACGTACATATAGATACATACATACATAGCTTAGAGTGTCTACATTACCCACTAACCCAATGCGGGACAGACAAATTAAATGCTGCGCTTGACGACGTAACGTTTTATGATCACAAATGATGCGGCGCTTTGTGATGATGATGATTTTACGCGGGATGGGGGACTGGCTGGTTGTGCATGGAGGTTTCCAGCTATGAAGTAGGCGAAACATTCATTGTGATGCGATTGACACCCACACATCGATCGATTGACGCGCATGCGCTCAGCAGTAAACATACCTTATTCGATGGCTGGTTGGCTAAGCCACGTGTTTGAGCAAAGGACATTTCAATTGGGACCAGTTATGGTTCTAATTAGTTAGTGCGCTGTTATCAAAGGTTATTTTACCTTTATAACGATTCCCTTGTAGATTCAGAAAACGTGTTAAATGTGTGGACGCCAGTTTTTAAATCTTTGGACCGACTGCCGTGGTGTAGATACAGTAAGCACGCTTTACTAACCGAAGGACAATACCCTAGGTCAATCTACATAAGTTACTTTAAGTTTTGACTAGAAAATGTTTGTATATAAAGAACATGGGGATATCACTTCTGCACAGTGGCAATGTGAAGAACGCTTGTTGGGAAAATTTCGCAAAATTCATTGAAAAACTTTAAACTAATACCAACTGGGACGGCAGATTTAATGCTTAAGGCCCAAGTACATTCGACTTTTGCGTCTTTTTTGCTCTTGCGTCTTTTCAATACATGGGCAACGTAACGGCAACGCCAATGCGACACAAAAAGAATTTAAAACGTAAGGCCCGAATACATTTTAACTTTATATTGTTTTGGGGCTCAAATAACGTACATTGAAATGTGTTTGAGTGTTTATATTTTCGTTAACGTATTTAAAACTTTTTTTTTCTAATTTCTAAATTGTACGCGTAATCCTTTAATTCTTATTTTTATTCTGCTTGTTTTGAAAAGTATTTCCATTTTCCTGGGAAAAAATTTGTTATTCTAAGTTAAGAAAGTCAACAACTGACTTTTTTACGTTCGTTGTGGCAAGAAAATTTTAAACGGGCGTTATTTCAAGATAATGTCAAAACAACGGTGGCACTGCACTCTTTTGCCTATTTGATCAACATTCTCGCGCATCATATTCATTAAAATGCCCTCTGGGCAGGGCTCTTGAATTCTAATACAATCTACTATGCTCATATTTAAAAATAAAATAATTAAAAAAAAATATTTAAGATAAACGGTTTTATTAAACACAATACTTATATTAAGTAGTAATAATACTAAAAGATAGGAAATAATTAGGTAGGTCCTACGTACTAGTCATCACACTCCTCAACAATTTAGGGAGTTGATCAGACAATTAAATAAAAGCGTTGGGCGCGTGAAATTTCTAAAAATGTGAGGCGTAGCATAACCTGATTAAGGTTCAGTTGGTCTTATATATGACTATCAAAGGAAATTGGACGCGTCCCACGGTTTTATTTATTGTCTGATCAACGTCCTAAATTGATGAGGAGTGTGATGACTAGTACGTAGGACCTACCTAATTATTTCCTATCTTTTAGTATTATTACTACTTAATGTAAGTATTGTTTTCAATAAAACCGTTTAACTTAAAAATTCTTTTTTAATTATTTTTTATACTGAAATTTCACTAGCAAAATTTGAACTTATGTGCTCCAAAGTATTTTGACGTCACTTCTAACGGGACTTGAATTTTTATACTGAACTTTCACTAACAAAATTTGAATTTATGTGCTCCAAAGTATTTTGACGTCTCTTCTAACGGGACTAGAATTTTTATACTGAAATTTCACTAGCAAAATTTGAACTTACATATGTGCTCCAAAGAATTTTGACGTCACTTCTTGAATATCTCGATCCTTGCGCCACCTAGCGGTGATTTTTTTTCATAGGTCGCTTTCTATTCATGTATGGATTATGTGTTTTCAAATATGAGCGAAATCGGACTACAAATACGATTTTTGTGAATATCTCGATCCTTCCGCCACTTAGCGGCGGTTTTTTTCTTATTATTGCATTGTCATCGGGTTATGAACTATATTCCAAGTTTCAAGCTTGTAGCTTATCGGGAAGTTACTTAAATTTTAATTACAAAATTCGCGCTGGCCGTGCAGCCGTGCAGCCGTCAAGTCAACCTAAATAAAACCGTTTAAAAAGCTCGTACAACTGATTATTTGAATTCTTTCTAACGTATGTTTTTTGGTTACGGGTTAATTTTTCGCTTTGGTTTTTGTTTCGTTTCCCATTATTTTGTTCCCGGCTTTTTTCCCAGTCCAGGTAGCATTTCGGGTTGTGTATTTACTTCAATTCCCGGAAAATTTCCGAACCCACCTCTTTTCCGGTTCCGGGAACATTTCCGGTACCGGTTTCTTCTCCCGATTCCGAGAACATTTCCTATCTGGTTTCTTTTCCAATTTCGGGTCCATTTCCGGTCCCGGTTTATTCTTCGGATCTGGGCAAATTTCCGGTCCGGTTTATTTTCCGGTTACTTGAACATTGCCAGTCTCGGGAATATTTCCGGTCCCGGTTTCCTGTTCAGTTCCGGGATCATTTCTGGTTCCCGTTTCTCTCCTGGTTGCAGGGCCATTTTAGGTACATGCTTACCTTGCGGTTACGGGATCATTTCAATTATTGGTTTTTTTCCTGATTTCGGGAACGTTTTCGGTGCCGATTTCTCTTCGGGTTTAGGAAACATTTGCGATTCCAGATTCTTTCCTGGTTCTAGGACATTTTCTGTCCCAGTTTCTTTTCGTGTTCCGTTAACATTTCTATTCCTGGTTTCTTTTCCTGTTCGTTGAACATTTCTGGTCCCGGTTTCTTCTCCGGGTTCTTATGAGAAAGGTAGTATTGTAAGAAAATATTAGAACAAGCGCAATGTAACGATAAGCAGCTGTTTATTAAAATAAAAAGCAAGTAAGAACGGGACTGTCTTCGGCTGTGCCGAAGACTTCATACCTTTCATGAATGGGACTGAACAATAATCTTATCCCGTTCGTAATCTCCGAATAATCGGATGTATAAGATAAGAAATATATAGTGAACAGATCTGCATACCTTAACGATTTTTAGATAAATATAAAATAAAAAACAGGTAGGTACTTTGTGTGAGGATGCAAAGTTTCTGGTTTTTTGTGTCTGCGTGTAAAAACTATGACTGCGAATCACGTATTTCACAATATATGACGTAAACGTAACTATTTGATGAAATTTGATGAATTTTGAAGCTTCTAGCCGTAAAAAGGGGGCAAAATTGAGTTTATATGGGTATATAATATATATACCACCGATCTCTATGATTTTTTCAGACAACAATATATGCTATATACGTAAGCATTGTGTGAAATTTGATTTAAAGCGTTTCTAGCTGTTAAAAAATGGGGTAGAAATGTGCGCAAAGTTTCTTATCTGACAATGGTTGTATGAATATATACTAATATACTACGATCTCATGATTTTTTCAGACAACAATATATGCTATACACGTAAGCATTTGATGAAATTTGATGAATTTTGAAGCTTCCAGCTGTAAAATGCAGAAATTGAGAAGTTTCTATCTGAACACGGTAGTATGGGATATATATATATACCACCGTCTCTATGATTTTTCAGACAACAATATATGCTATATACGTAAGCATTTTGTGAAATTTGAACATATCTAAACGCTTTAAGATAATATAAAATGCAAAAAATAGGTACTTATGTCTGAGGATCAAAGCTTCAGGTTTTTTGTGGTCTGCATGTAAAACAACACGATCTACGTATTTCAACAAAATATATGACGTAAACGTAACTATTTGATGAAATTTGATGATTTTGAGCTTCTAGCCGTAAAAAGGGGCAAAATGAGAGTTTATATGAAGTATATATATACTATATTACAACCGATCTCTATGATTTTTTCAGACAACAATATATGCTATATACGTAAGCATTTGGTGAAATTTGAAGCTTCTAGCTGTTAAAAAGGGGCAGAAATTGCGCAAAGTTTCTTATCTGAACAATCGGTTGTATGAGATATATACTATATATACAACCGATCTCATGATTTTTTCAGACAACAATATTTGCTATAACTTAAGCATTTGGTGAAATTTGAAGCTTCTAGCTGTTAAACGGGCAGAAATTGCGCAAAGTTTCTTATCTGAACAATCGGTGTGTATGAGATATATACTATATATACCACCGATCTCTGTGATTTTTCAGACAACAATATATGCTATACACGTAAGCATTTAGTGAAATTTGAACATATCTAAACGATTTTTAAGATAAATATAAAATAAAAAAACAGGTAGGTACTCTGTGTGAGGATGCAAAGCTTCACGTTTTTTGTGGTCTGCATGTAAAAACAATGACTACGAATCACGTATTTCAAAAATATATGACGTAAACGTAACTATTTGATGAAATTTGATGAATTTTGAAGCTTCTAGCCGTAAAAAAGGGGCAATAATGAGAGTTTATATGAAGTATATAATATATATACCACCGATCTCTATGATTTTTTCAGACAACAATATATGCTATATACGTAAGCATTTTGTGAAATTTGAAGCTTCTAGCTGTTAAAACGGGGCAGAAATTGCGCAAAGTTTCTTATCTGAACAATCGGTTGTATGAGATATATACTATATATACAACCGATCTCTGTGATTTTTTCAGACAACAATATATGCTATATACTTAAGCATTTGGTGAAATTTGAAGCTTCTAGCTGTTAAAATGGGGTAGAAATTGCGAAAAGTTTCTTATCTGACAATCGGTTGTATGAGATATATACTATATATACAACAGATCTCTATGATTTTTTCAGACAACAATATATGCTATATACGTAAGCAATCGGTGAAATTTGAAGCTTATAGCTGTTAAAATGGGGTAGAAATTGCGAAAAGTTTCTTATCTGAACAATCGGTTGTATGAGATATATAATATATATACAACCGATCTCTATGATTTTTTCAGACAATAATATATGCTATATACGTAAGCAATCGGTGAAATTTGAAGCTTATAGCTGTTAAAATGGGGTAGAAATTGCGAAAAGTTTCTTATCTGAACAATCGGTTGTATGAGATATATACTATATATACAACCGATCTCTAGGATTTTTTCAGACAACAATATATGCTATATACGTAAGTATTCGGTGAAATTTGAAGCTTCTAGCTGTTAAAATGGGGCTAAAATTTGCGAAAATATATATATATATACTATATATATATACTATATATACCACCATATATATACTATATATACCACCGATCTTTATGATTTTTTCAGACAACAATATATGCTATATACCTAAGCATTCGTTGAAATTTGAAGCCTCTAGCTCTTAAAATGGGGCAGTAATTACGAAAAGTTCCTTATCTGAACAATCGGTTGTGGGGGATATATACTATATATACGACCGATCTCATCAATTTTTTCAGGCAACAATATGTGCAATATACGAAAGTATATGGTGAAGTTTGAAGCTTCAATCTGTTAAATTAGGTAAGATATTACAAAAATCCTCTTTTTCTGAAAAATCGGTTGTATGGAGGATATATGCTATAGTGGTCCGATCCGGTCGGTTCCGACAAATGTCTAATCGGACACCCAAATACACCCGCTCACCAAATTTTATCAAGATATCTCAAAAATTGAGGGACTAGTTTGCATACAAACAGACAGACGGACAGACGGACATGGCTAAATCAACTCAGCTCTTCAACCTGATTATTTCGGTATACTTAATGGTGGGTCTATCTATTTTCCTTTAAGGACTTACAATTTTCGGTTTCGTGACGAAATTAATATACCATTTCATTTTCATGAAAGGTATAATAATGTAAGGCGCGATAACCTCCGAAGAGATCTAAGGCCGAGCTTCTCTTCCAGTTTGAGTCGTGCTCCTCTTGATTTTCCCTACAAATTGGCCGGACGGGACCTACATGTTTTATGCCTACTCCGAACGGCATCTGCAAGGCAGATAAGTTTTCCCTGAGAGCTTTTCATGGCAGAAATACACCCGGAGCGCTTGGCAACACTGCCGAGGGGTGACCCCGCTTAGAAAGATTTTCTTCTAATTGAAAAATCTTATTTCTAAAATTTTGATGTTGCTTTGCCCGGGGTGTGAACCCAGGGCATACGGTGTGATAGGCGGAGCACGCTACCATCACACCACGGTGGCAGCTGTTTATTATTAATGTTTAATAAGGTCATGTTTTGCGATATATTGCATAGCGTTTTATACAGTTGCTTCGGGAATTTCCTAGTGGAACTTAGTGTTATTCCTTAAAAAACTGAAGGGCAATACTTTTCTGCATTCTGATATCTTTATTGAAACACCCTTTAGCGCACTTCTAGCGAAAATGCACTGCTATTATACTCCTCCCTTCGCAGACATTCCGTGATGATCCCCTTCTTTAACCTTTTATGTGTAATTTGGACTTGAATACATACTTACTTTGGTTTTGGACAGACGTGGAGAAGGGAGCGTTATATTGCTCACACGTTTGCCACTCACATAACCTTCACAAAGAGGCACTCCATAACTAGGCCATTGCAGATAGTTCATTTCGACTATTACTAATACGAGTATAATGCGTTAACACCCACACATTTTATGTTCACAAGCCTTGTTGTGCTAGAAATTTACGCTCAAACAGATTGAGATCAAATTATTCTAGTATCTCAGTATTTGACAAATGTTATTGTTATTAGTGCAACCAACAACGCCTTTGAATTGCCTACTAATGAATGATAAATCTTATAACTTTAAACGAGCCATTCTTGTTTGTTTGTATAGCCGAATGATTTCGGGAACGGCTCAGCCGATTTAAACGAAATTTGGCACATAGATAATGTATCACCTTCTAAGACTTCCTACCTAGGTGTTGCCAATCAGAATGTTTCACAAGGTTGCCACCTATTCGAAATAAAAAAATTTCATGAGATATGCCGATATGGGTATCAAACGAAAAGTATTTCACTCCGCGTTACAATAGGGACATTTTTGAGTAGGGTTGCCATTTAGGGTTGCCACCTATTCGAAATAAAAAAATTGCATGAGATATGCCGATATGGGTATCAAAGGAAAGTATTTCACTCCGCATTACAATAGGGGTATTTTTGAGTAGGGTTGCCACCTATTCGAAATTAAAAAAATTTCATGAGATATGCCGATATGGGTATCAAACGAAAGGAATTTCACTCCGCATTACAATAGGGACATTTTTGAGTAGGGTTGCCATTTAGGGTTGCCACCTATTCGAAATAAAAAAAATTGCATGAGATATGCCAAATGGGTATCAAACGAAAGGTATTTCACTCCGCATTACAATAGGGACATTTTTGAGTGGGGTTGCCACCTATTCGACATAAAAAAAAATTGCATGAGATATGCCGATATGGGTATCAAATGAAAGTTATTTCACTATAGGGTCATTTTTTCGGCGCATGAAGATACTTGACCTAAATAACTTAGTTCTTGATTTCACTAATTGTCATAACAATCCCTTATACTATAGGCTGGAATTACCCATTTCAAATTTTTCATTCCAGTTCATTTTGCGGTTAGTATTTGATATTTTTTGAAATCTATTTTTAAGGAAATCAAACATTGGTAAGTAAAAATATATAATATATGTACATATAAAAAAAGTAGAGTTTGATTAATGATGACATGTAGAACAAAGTATGTTATGCGGCATACTCGAAGATTGCCGAGCAAAGCTCGGTCGCCCAGGTACTGTATATAAATGCAGGTAAGAAAGTAAAACTTATTTATTTTTAGCTAAAAACATTTTTTTACACAAAGACGCTCAAAAAAGATAATATTGTCCCTGTCAGCATATATAGTACGAAATCTCAGTAAAAATGAGTCTATCATCGAAATGTAAAGTGCGCCATACCACTACTTCCCTTGATTTATGGCGCAACGAAGGGATCCCCAAAAAATGCTTTATAAGGGACTTCATGTTTGGAGAAAGAGATTATAAAATATTGTCTGTATAAAGTACACACTTTTTAAAGAAAAACTCAAAGCTTGATAAGGTAGTTGGACTAGAGATAGAGATTGATTATGAAAAGTGGCAAACAGAATCAGAAGAAGGATTCTACTGCTTCTACTTACTTACCATCCATGTGCCATTTCTTGAAGCTTACTTAACATAGCACTTCTTTGCCCTCATTGGAAGACCTTGTATAAAAAACTGTTGACATAAATCCATTACTTTTAATTAAGAGTGCAAGCATAAACACCACTACATAAACACCAGTGCGTTAGACCGTTTGAAAAATCTCATCAAACCGCACCAAAAGCAATGCCACGTTATGCGGCATGTATGAATTTTGATTCAATTAAAAAATCCATTATCAAACTGCTGCCCATTTGGCTTAAGGCAAAAACCATGTACGAGTGCACTACCGATGCGTTGTTGCTGAATTGTATGATGATGGCAACATATCGATGAAGCGGTGGCGCGTTTGCAAAAGAATAAAAAACCAATCACTTGCTCAACACTCAAGCTGGACGGGCAAATTTCGCAAGCACATCGACAATGCGACGTCATGCAACGCCCTCTATTTCGGATAGTTTTCATTTATGGTGGTCGCCTACCACCGAACTCTATGCGGAATGTGGCTGTTTGCTTTTAGGAGCTGAACAAAAAACAAACCAATTTTTTTAATGTTGCGAATCGCAGATGGAAGCGCCTATCTAAATGTTAAGAGGTCAATACACGAAATGACGGCAACAAATTCTTCTTTTTGGCACGCCTGATGTTGGCCCGTCAAGCGGTCATAGAGTAGCGCAGGCGTATTGCCTAATGTCATAAATTACTTAACTGTCTTTGGCAAGAGATATTTTTAACACAAAAACCGCGAGAATGTCACATAGTCCATTTCAGCTTAGTGGCAATGTGGACAAATTTTATCGAGACAAATCAGCAAAGTCCAATGAAAAACTTGAATCGAATATTAACGTTGGACGGAATTCATTATTTCTTATTTTAAAATTAAAACAATACTGCAACTTAGGATGACAGCTCTATTCATATATCATAATATATACACAAATATTATTGGCTATAGCGATTTTGGAAGCCAACGAAATCTACTGTCTTGGAGAATGCCTTCTTAACCCTGCTGCTACCAGCGCTGTTGATAGGTTAGCCGTATGAGCTGAGCTTTTCGTTCGTAATGCGCTGCACTATATTCATAACTGTATTGAGCTCGTACAAACCATTTGAAATCTTTCACCGGTTTCCAGCTATGGGTTTTTTCAGTTTCGGTTTGTTCTCTTGTTTCATTGCCGATTGTTCTCCGGTTCCAGTTTCTTGCGTTGAGATGAATTTTCACTGAGAAGCTTTTCATGGTAGAAATTCACTCTGAGTGCTTGCCAAATCGCTTTCGATGTTGCTTTGCCTGGGGCGTGAATCCAGAATCTTTGGTGTGGTAGGCGGAGCACGCTAACACCGCACCGCGACATCAAGGCTTATCCTATCATTTTTAAGTTGAAGATTGCTGCATTAGTAATTTTTTGGTCTTGATGTTACAAATCATTGTGGATAAAACAGGTGTGATAACTTCTGCATAGACGTCAAAGTTACAATAGAATGGATCACCTGATTTTTATTTGACTATCGCTATCTCGTTCTGTATCTCTTTCTATCAACCGTTAACGATAGCTAGACCTATGCCCCGCCATATTGAACACCCTGCCAAAACGCTGCCAAAAAAAAAGAAAAAGTTGCCATATTGAACATCCTGTCAGGCAGTTGACGGATACGATATCACATTTGTTTTATCCACAATGCTACATAAAAGCCGTACAATACGAAAATATATGTGAAAGATATGTCAATGCATGGTTAGGTTAGGTTGAACTGGCCGGCCCATGAGGACCTCACATAGACTGAATAAGTCCGTAGTGTTACAGAAGTTTGTTTTAACGACCAAACTAGAAGCTTCCTAGGATTTAAGCCACTTGCTGCTTCTAGATCTGACAGCTGTATCACTTCTAATAGCTGGAGTCTTAGCCTGGCAAGCGCATGGCAAGAGCACAGAACGTGCTAGATCGTTTCCTCCTCCAGCCCGCACTTCCTACATCTGCTATCTCTGGCCAAGCCTAATTTAAAGGCATGTGACGAAAGAAGGCAGTGTCCAGTCAGAATACCCGTCATGAGTCTACAGTCCTCTCTTTTTAATGATAGAAGCAACTTTGTTAGTCGTAAGACCTGCACATAATCTTCGACACTTTACAACCCCTCGCGTGAACCCACGCCTTTCCTGCTGGGTCGATCATGTGCACCTCTCACCTTCGCTTAATTTCACCCAGTCTAATTGGGACGTCTGGCGGCTACCGTGGTGTGATGGTAGCGTACTCCGCCTACCACACCGATTGCTCTGGGTTCATACCCAGGCAAAGCAACATCAAAATTTTAGAAATAAGGTTTCTCAATTAGAAGAAATTTTTCTAAGCGGGGTCGCCCCTCGGCAGTGTTTGGCAAGCACTCCGAGTGTATTTCTGCCATGAAAAGCTCTCAGTGAAAACTCATCTGCCTCGCAGATGCCGTTCGAGTCGGCATAAAACAAGTAGGTCCCGTCCGCCCAATTTGTAGGAAAAAATTAAAAAGGAGCACGACGCGAATTGGAAGATAAGCTCGCCCTAAATCTCTTCGGAATTTAGCGCGCTTAAATTTATTATTTTAATTGGGACGTCACGGAACAGCTTCAAGGGATGCGCCCTTTTTAGCTAGTTCATCCGCTTTTTCATTCCCATATATTCCCATATGCCCTGGGACCCAATATAGATGTATGCTTCTCCTGTCCCGATTCTCTCAAGGGACTGCTTACACTCTAACATTATTGCCTTAATTGCTGCTTGACTGTCAATATAAAAGTTCACACGATTGCAGCTTGGGCTATTTTAACCAACCGTCCACCTCTATTGTGGCTGTAAGATCGCCCCCGAAGCGCATATGTCATGCATAATATGTTTATAATTTTTTATACGCACATACTGAAGAGAAAGTTACAAAGGTCGGGCTGATGACTAACTTACAAGTGCTATAACTTCTTTGGTTACTAACTTGCGGCTCAAAAGAAACAATGTAAAGGATTTGAAAGAGCTTTCGTCTGGTAAAAACTGAAAATATACTTTATGTGGATTTAAACCCGTATAGCTGACCAAATCATGTGAAACGATTTCATGGCTCGATAGAACATTAAAAGCTCAAATGCAGATTTCCAAGACCAAGATAACGACGTATCAATTTTAAAAACCGGATGTCCAAAAAAATAGAACCATTCTGCTGTATTTCGAAGGGTAAAAAAAATTTACAACAATTTTTCGGAAAACCCTCTTAGGGTTTAGGGGCGGACTTTCAAAACATTTTTTGCAACCCGGTCTATATCACATTTTGCTTATTTAAAAGTACAACTTTGGATATTACCTGTCTTGGCGACATCTGTAGGCAGTTTATTTCATTAATGTCACCAACCCCTATTTAATAAAATCACTCCGAACATTGTGGGGTGGTTTAGTACTTCCACATCGTAAACTAACCACGAAGTCGAATCGCAACAGGTTTGAGTGATGGAAATATAAATATTGTGGTAATTTAGTATGGTGAAAACAGATTTGCCAACTTTCTGACACAAAATTGTGTCGTCACGTCGTATTTGTGAGGTTTGAAACTCTTCTTAAACTTTTGTGTTGTATTAATAAATTATTTGCCACATTTTGTCATGTTGTTGGTAAGATTGATGGGGGTAGTTTTTTCTTAAAAGTACTAAATTTCATTGTAAGGGTTGCAAAGTAATGCTGCATTCAGCTGTTGTTCTTGTTCTCTCGGCAGATGTTTCTGATGGGAAATTATAGTGTAGCCTGCAACCTATTTAGTTATAAACTTTCACAGTACGAGTTGGGTCTACCATGCCATTTTAACCGATAACTAGTGATAGAACGATACGAGTGACTACGACTACTTTTTCCACGATACTTTTTCCAAAAAATACTCGAGTATTTCGTACTCGATGCTTTCTTTCCAAGTACTGAGTAAGTATCGATACTTTACCTCCATATTTTCCCCGATACTTTGCCAAGTACCGATGGTTCACATGTTTAGAATCAACATAGTTCAGTCCATTAACACATAACTTGACATAAATTGAAATCTTCGACGATGCGGTAAAATTTTTGCATTTAAATTAAACCAACTTAAACTCCATGAGTCCATAAAAAATATTTTAAATCATTTAATGTTAGTAACGTTTTACTTTAAACGTATCCTTAAAATATATGTAAGAGCACACAAATGGATAAATAATGTTCGGTTTTGTTCAAACTTAAACAGCCTTACTTGTTTCTATCAAAAACAAAACATACGATCTCATTTAACAAAAAACTTTATTTTTGGTAAAAGTTCGGAAATACTCACTTGCATCGAGTATACTCGATACCTTTTACTGAGTGTGAGTACTAGCATCGATACTTCTCAGCTTAAACGGCAAAATGGCACGGTTAAACATTAGTCAACTTTAATTGGAGTTTAAATTTGCACTGAAAAACCGTAACTTAGCAAATGCTAAATATGAGGCTACTCTGGTGCTGTTGTCCTATATCGGAAGCTAAAGTAATCAATTCCTCTTATTTGCAACCTTCTACTAACGTTCGAATCACTAAACTGTTGAATAAATAACTCCACTATTCAATAATGCAAAATGGCCTTTATAAAGTACTTCACATAACACTTATACTTCGCAACTGATAGCTTGTTTAAATCAAACTGATTGCCGTGCCTCAACTCTTGCTGCTTTTTATACTGTTTGGTTTCCTCGTTGACATATTTCTAGGCGCTTATATTTCTAGAATTTACTAGTTAGTTATCAGCTATAAATTTCTCAGCTATAACTACAGATGCACGATTTTATAGCTTCTCTCATAGCCCATGCGCGTGTATATGTGAGTGATACTTGCACAAATGATTGCATACTTTTGGGAGTATCTCAGATATATGCATGTGTTTGTGCATCTCTTCTCAGCTGCTCGTATGGACATATGGGTAGACATAATGATTGATTTAATAATGTGCATACGAGTCACTGCTTAGTATCGGCTTAGAAATGATAGTATCCCTTATATTCGTCACAATATATAAACTGTGTGTTCTCTAAGATATATGAGAACATACAAATAGGCAGGATACAAATCCTGACGTCATCGTCTTGGGACAAGCCATGAAACCAATCGAACGTTTTGATGTCCGATTAGACATTTGTCGGAGCCGGCCAGATGGGACCACTATAGCATATATCCCCCATACAACCGATTTTTCAGAAAAGATGATTTTTGTCACATCTTTCACAATTTATCAGATTGAAGCTTCAAACTTCACCAAATGCTTACGTATATAGCACATATAGTTGTCTAAAAAACTAATATATAATATATACCCCATATAAACTGTCATTTCTGCACTCATTTTAACGGCTAAAAGCTTAAAATTTCAGAAAATACTCACGTTTAATTTACATTTGTTAGGATAAGTGATTCATTGTGATAGCTATTTCATGCAGAATACAAAAAACTTGAAACTTTGCATCCTCACACAAAGTATCTACCTATTTTTGTCTTATATTTATCTTAAAAATCGCTTAGATATGTACATCTGTTCACTATATATTTCTTTTCTCATACAGCCGATTATTTGGATATTACGAATGGGAAAAAGATTACTGTTCAGCCCCATTCATGGAAGGTATGAATTCTTCGGCACAGCCGAAAACAGCACCGTCCTTACTTGTTTTTAAAATGTGCCTTACACACATTCATGACAGCATAACGCCTTTGGCCCAGGCGCAAACGGTCTCCTGTTAACCTGTTTCTGGTCAATTTGCTGTCGTTAAATTGGTCACTTCTTGAAAATAATATATTTTTTTAAAGGATCCACATGCTTGTACTTACCACAGCGGGTTTTACAAAGAAAATAAATCGTTCCAAACAGAGCTTTTCATCGGATAAATAAAAGACAAAGCCTCACTATATATCTTTTTATTTCTCCTACGCGTTCCCATGTGTTTTTTTTTACATCTACATCAGGGAGTTTGGTTTGTTTTAGCTAAACATAAATTGAAGAACGAAACTCAAAAAATCATTAATAAACATTTTCAAGCAAAAATAAAGTTTTAAACATTGTTATTTAATTTTCAATTTAAACAAGTAAGGAAGTCTAAGTTCGTGTGAAACCGACTATTACATACACAGCTGTGCATTTGAAATGATGTTTTGTGTGCTTAATAGTGTTACAAAGGCTGGGCAATAATACTGTGACGAATATAAGAACACTAAGGGATACTAACATCTCTAAGCCGATACTAAGCAGTCACTTGTATCTACATAAACAAATCAATCATTATATCTACACATCTGTACGCACAAGCAGCGGAGAGAAACGTACAAACACATGCACATATCTGAGCTACTCAAAAAAGTATGTAATCATCGGTGGGAGTATCACTCACATATACACGCGTATATGCTATGCGAGAAGCTATACTCGTGCATCTGTAGTTTATAGTTGGTAAACAAGAAGAAACGCCTAGAAGTATGCGAACGAGACATCAGAGAGTATAAAAGTAGTTAAAGTTGAGTAAGCAGTAATCAGTTTGGTTTAAGCACGCTATTGGTTGCGAAGTATAAGTGTTATTGTGAAGTAGTCTTATAAAGACCATTTTGCATTATT
This sequence comes from Eurosta solidaginis, assembly GCA_029619165.1. Classification (NCBI taxonomy): domain Eukaryota; kingdom Metazoa; phylum Arthropoda; class Insecta; order Diptera; family Tephritidae; genus Eurosta; species Eurosta solidaginis. The sequence continues at coordinate 60,587 of JARSSU010004886.1, forward strand.
GAATATTGGAGTTTATTTATTCAACAGTTTACGGATACGAACGTTAGTAGAAGGTGTAAAATAAGCGGAGTTTCACTAAATTCGTTACAATACATATACATATGGTTCTATTCTGAACTAATTTTTCTTCGAGTTATGGTCCCCGAAACATAGTCATAAAAGGGGCGGTACCACGCCCGTTTTTTTAAATTTGAAGTTTTTCCTATTTTATGTTATAAATCCACTTTGGAAATGAAATACCATTGGTATAAAACTCTTTTTTGCAAAGATACCGCTTATTTTATTCGCCCACGACCCTTTTAAAAATCTTTTATATAAAAGTGGGCGTGGTCCTTAAACGGTTTCGTTAATTTTTCTTCAAAGTACTCCTTATAGTAAAGGCAACCTCTCTGCCGAATTTTGTTACGATAGGTTTAACGATTTTTGATTTATGATTAATAATATTTGTACAATGGATTTTACCACAAGTGGGCGGTGCCACGCCCATTTAAATTTTTTATCAGGAGTCTCAATATCAGTATATATATCAACATTCTAGGTGTATTATTTACTAAATAATGAAGTTTTTTGTGTTTTCCAAAATGTTATATATATAAAATGTGGCCACGGTTATCATACGATTTCACTCATTTTCAACACCAATTTATTCTGGGTCCAGATAAGCTCGTACACCAAATTACCAGACGGACATGGCTCAATCGAATTTTCTTTTCGATACTGATTTTTTTGATATATCGAAGTCTACATCTATCTCGATTTCTTTATACCTGTACAACCAACCGTTATCCAATTAAAGTTATAATACCCTGTGTACAAGTACAGCTGGGTATAAAAAAAATTAGATAAAGAAAATAATAATTATCATAAAAATTATTGTTAAAGGCCTTGATCTCGAATTCGAACCAATAAAATTTTGTCTTTTATTCATCGGCCGAAAAAATTATACTCTGACCCAAAATCACCAACGAAAAAAAATCTTGAAAAAATGTTTTTTATATACATACATACATATATTTATCTTGAATTTCCAATTAATTTCATAGTCTTACATTTAAGCATTCCAGTTTCTTAATCGACTTTTAATTATTTTAAAAATTTGTATCTCTTTTAGAAAAGATAGCAATGCAATGCATATACCGATACTCCAAGCCACAAATATTATTGTAAAATGACCCAAACCTAGAGGACGGTATTGCAATGGCGTTGTTTTACGAAACTTAATTTCTCCACTTAAAATACCTTCCTCAAAACTGTCCGACCGAAATTTTTCAAATAAACCACCTTCAAAAATGTATCGCATACATTTATTCAATTGCAATATGAATGGAGAGTTATGAGCTATACTAATAAAGAAGGGGCAAACGAAAAACTGGCTCTTCGATCTTTTTAAAAAGCGGTGTACGTAGAAATTTTTGTTGATACAAATAGAAGCTAACTTATCTGCAATCCCAGAATGTATATAAGATGTATTCAGTTCACGACGCCATTTGTAAACATTTTCTGTTGGCACCTCAATTATACGATCTAATATAATTTGGGGTATTCCAGATAAAGTGCGTAAATAGTTTATATCCGTTTTTGTTTGTAATATTTTAAATTTGTGTGCTCAATATCTTCAAAATTAATAATTTGTGGCTCATGAAGAGCTGAAATAAGCACGCTTGATAAACCGCTTTGATATAAATTTGTTGTCATAAAACCACTTAATAATACAAGGGCTCTACAAACTGCTTGAGCGCGTGATAAGTGATGACGGTAAGCGGATGGTAGGTAAAGTATGGTTGAGGTGGATCGTAGTAAGGCCAAACCAAAGTTCGGTTTCTTTGTTTTCATAAATGAGAGTGACATTTGTAATGCGATTGCAAATAACATTAATATTACAATAACAATCCACAAAGCTGGACTTATTGGCTTAAAAATATATGTGTAGCTCGGTACAGGATTAGCATATGGTACCATTAAATAAGTTTGAGAATTAGAAATAACATGGCTACGCGAATAATTCGGATACATATAGAGTAATTCGGCGACGATATCGATTTCTTTATTTTTAAATGCTAAAATTATATTTGTTAAATTCAGTCGTATGTAGGCATTTGCATCTCTACAAATGTTCCGTTATAATGTTTAATAAAAGTCATTATAAAACAATGAATATAACCACCAATCGCTAAATTGCCTTTATTGTCTCTATAGCGATAGACCCTTGGAGCATTATTACTCACTGTTGATCGTATTGCATAACCAAGAAAATTTTGCAAATGAGATTTATCATAATATTCACTGAGTGAGTTTAATTTCTGCACCTCAACGTATGGAAAGGATGATATGTATAAATTGTTTCATTGACCAACGCCAAAACGTTAACGAATCCATATTGCCAACAAAGTTTGAAAAGCAATAATAAATTCTTTTCCTCAAAAAATGGAGAGTCGCATACGAAAAGCACATCTCTATAATGTAACTCCCATAAAATGTTTACCAATGAATCAACAGTACGCATTGTGTCATTTACTTAACAAAAGCTATAGCTAATAATTTTTCTGTTGCATGCCCCTTGATTTGATATCCGCAGCGCCTTCATGATCGAGTAGTAACGTTGGCATTAAGTCGTTACATAGATAAAATTTATCGGTGATATCCGCATTAAAATTAATAAAAACATTCAATTCCAACTTAAATCCGTTGTTAAATTATTTATGATATCCAAATATCATTTCGCCATGAACTTTTTCCAGAAGTTTTCCTGCTAGGATATTAAGCAAATAACTACTTGCATTTCCCTTTTTTGTTAGAAGTTAGGTGTACTCGAACCGCTTATTTCAAACTCCAAAAAGTAAATGTATCCTTTTGTGCTTGCTTTATTTACTTCTATTATGATATAAGATGTTTTAGTGCTATTACGTTGTTAGCGGAATTAGGAAATCAACACCCTATATATAATTTGCTCATCAAGTTATGTATTTGAGATACTTATTATGTATGATTGATGATTTATTGGCCCATTTATATAAAACTGTTTAAATACAATTTTCAAAAGCATTTATTCCAACTTTAAAATAATTGCTATTCTAGGACAAAAAACAAAAATATTTACATATACATATCAGTTAGAAAATATTAATAGGAATAAAGTAATATCAAAACAGGTAAGGGATGTTTAAACTCGAGTGTAACCAAAACGATTATATACTCAATAGCGCATTTCACGTAATATCAGAACTGTCAGAACTACAGTGAAATTTCTTATAACCGGACACTCACCATCGCCGTGCTTTTTGTCCGCCTATAGGAGATGTCCGCTTATAAGGGATGAAGTCACAACATATATACCACACATATAAATTGTATTTAACATAGTTTATTTAAGAAATTTTTGGAAGTAAAGAATATTTGCATACTTTAGTATTACATGTTAATACATATACATATATCGATTAGTACATTGTACAAGTTTGTACATTTCAATACTAGTTTGATTGAAAAAATTGGGTAATGCTTGATTGCTTCAATTTAAAATGTTCATTTTCAAAGTGACTCTCGATATTTTTAATGCGCTGAAAAAGCTACATAGTAATTTTTGGCAAATTGCTTCAAGCGCACAACAAGTTTTAAAGCCTCATCATATGATGTTATAGGCTCACTAATTTCTTCTGAAAATTCATCGCGTTATCTAAAAACAAGATAATTTTGCGATTCTGGGGCTTTCATTCTTCGATTGAACTGCTGCAGCCATTCACTCATTACATTACTTCTCGAGTCATCCATGCTTTTTTAGTAGACTTCCAATCTACTGGCAGTTATGTATTGGAACATGTTTAAAAGATCGAGGTACGGGCTACTTTACCTAGCACAGAACAAAATTGTAAGCTTTCCTTTGATAGCTTAACGTCCACGCATTTTTCGGATTTAATTGCTAGGGTTTTTGTCAGGTAAGGCACGAAAGAAAGCCCACTTTCATCTGCGTTGTAAATGCCTTGAGGCTTGTAACTGGTCAACAGAAATGGCAGTTTTATCCTAAACTGTTCGATACCATTCTGGTTTACATCAGCAGCATCACCAGATATGCATTTGAAAGCAACATTATTCCTTATTCGCCATTTGTTTAACTATCTATCTGAAGCATTGCCATTGCCTTTGCTTTCAAAATGGGACCAGAAATCGGAATGTTTTACTTCTAGCCTTAGCGAACCAATTAAGATACATCTTGTCTATTTCAGAGCTGCCTTCTTTAAGAAAGCTTCGCTTTTGATGAACAATAACTCCAGACTCCCATTTAGAATGAATTTTTTCTTCTTTTTTTATTGATTTCAGCAGCTTGTGTTTTGCCAATATTGAACCCTTTAAAGCAAAAGTAAACGTGTACCTACTACCATTAAATTTTTGGGCTCACTATACTTTACCTTTTTGCAATTCCACGTACTGATAATTTATCTTTATCGAAAACATTAATAATTTCCATTTTTTCTTTAATAGAAAGTACCTTCTTTTTCGGCGCCATATTATTACGAACTTTGAACGCAACCATTCGCATGCAACTGACTTAACAAACTGAATGGGAAAACTACACTTAATTTGAAACACGACGGCTTGAATGTGTGCATACATATTAAAAGGGGAATCACCTATTTCATTTTTATAATGAACAACAAAGCTTGTTTGTGATATTTTTGAATTTTGTCCGTTTATGAGGAATTTTTTATGAAAATGGTTGGAAATACTTTGTCCGCGTCCGGTTATTAGGGTGTCCGTGGATGATATTTGTATGAAAAAATTAATGAAAAACATGTGTGTCCGAAAATTTGTCCGGTTATTGGAGCTGTCGGTTATAAGGACTGTCCGTAATGGGGAATTTCACTACTTAAGAACTTTTTTGGTACTTTATAAAAAGTGGGAACTGCTATCTACTGACTTAACACAGCAAAACAGTTCACTTGCGATAATCATAAACCAAAAAACCTTTCCTAACAAAATTCAGTAGAAAGCTTGTCTTTACAATATGGATGCTTCGCAGAAAAATTAACGAAATCGGCTACAAAAGATTTTTAAAAGGGTCATGTGCAAATAAAAAAGCTATATATTTGCAAAAAAGAGCTTTATATCAATTATATTTTCTCTCCCAAGTGAAATCATTACAAGAAATGGTATAAAATTCAAATTTTTGAAAATGGGCTCCTTTTATGATTAAGGAATTTTCTATGTTTCGGGAGACTGACCATGACTGGAGAAATATTAACATATCGTTATAAAATTACCTACAGTCATATTAGACAACAATTTGCCTAGTCAACATTATATATATATTTTTTATTTTGTTTTCATGAAAATTTTGATAACTCAGTCAGTTTTGAATATATTTATAAAGATGAATACTCATTGAACTCAGTTCTGATGCAAGCCAGGGTTGATGTAGTCTTTATATAAATAGCACCAAAGTTGATATAATAAAAAAGATGAAAAAATTGGTTCATTGGAAATTTCTTACAGTTGTGTTAAAGGTTTCATACGTATATCGTTGAAAACGTCGTAACTTTTTCTTATAAGATCCGAAATAACTGAGATTGCTTATAAACCAACAACGGGTTTTTCCCGTAACCAAAGCAGTAGAAACACTGGAAGAGAATAGTTTTAAACTGCAGATGTGTTAACTTTTATATTGACAGCCAAGCGCAATTAGGCAATAATCTCACAAAGCACAGCATCTGAAGTGTGTTAGAGTGTAAGCAGTCTCTGTAGTGAATCGGGATTGGGAAAAGTATACATGTATTGGGTCACAGAGCATATGGGAATAGATGGGACGAAAAGCAGATGAACTAGCTAAAGAGCGCGTATACCTTGATGCATGCCTCCGTAGACATCCCAATTAGTCTTGGGCGAGATTAAGATCGACCAAGCGGAAAGGCGTGGTTTTCAAGCGCGGGGCTGTAAAGTGTCGAAGATTACGTGTAGGTCTTGCAACCTTAGATTAACAAAGTTGCTTCTATCATTAAAACGAGAGGACTGTGTACTCATGACGGTTATTCTGGCTGGACACTGCTTTCGGTCGTCACATGCACTTTAAATTAGGCTTGGTCAGTGATAGCAGATAGGAAGTGCACTGCGCTTGACAGTGTAAGACTCTAGCTATAAGGAGTGATCCAGCTGTGAGATCTAGAGCAGCAAATGACATAAGTCCTAGAAACCTTCAAGTATTTGCCCAGAGGGACGGAGTTATTTTTCCTGGTTTTTAAAGGGTTGTTTAGTTTGGTCGTTAAGTAAACCTTCTGTGAACACAACGTACTCATTCAGTTTTTTACATATATATAATATTAATTCCAACTTCAAATACATTTATAAATTATTTACGATATCAATATCTTTTCATTATGAACACTTTCAGAAGTTTCCTCTGTCAGGAATATTGAGAAAATTATTCTTTTCATTTCCTCCATTTTCAGCCAATTATAATTTAACCGTTTTGTGTACGCTTTTTGAAGAGCGCAATGTCACTCGATTAGAAACCACGTGTGCTTATGTTGTCATCTGTAATTATAGAATCAACAACCACTAAACAATGTCCTCATCAAATTAGGGATTTGATTTATTTGGGCAATTACTCAAATAGAAGTTATGTATGCATAGATTCGATGGGACTGCGATAGTTTAAGTGGTTCAATTGTTTGATAATATATTATACTATTTTTAATATCATAATATCGCCAATCTAAATCCGAACAAACGCCAAAATCGTCAAGGCGGTTCGGCGCTCGTTAGTGATGTAGATGATGATAACGTCTTATTGCACGTTTTATATTTTTAAAAAGGTAGCGGACTTGTGCCCGCTTTCATGTTTATTAATTGTGATTCAACTTAAGAATAATTACAATCATTGTCTTCATTCTATCATTGAGCAAACGTCACGTTGCATTTGCATGTGTGCTCTATTTCCTATTATTGCCCAAAATCTAACTGTTGCGGACTGTTGTTTACTGCGTTTGTTGCTGACTGTTGTTTGTTACCATCAATCGATGATGAAGCATTGGAATTAATGAGGTTGCGCGTGCAGACCGTGGTAAGAATCAACTTGGTTTTACTTTAGTAAGCTGTGCATTAACTTTTCCCCCTTTAAGTGTGGGCGTCCTCTATCATTAGTAGAATGGCAAATTGTTAAAACTCATATATGTTGGACATATGATTTTCTCACTTGGCAGGCTAACTTCTTGATTCGTACTGGATTGTACTGGCTTCACTATTTCTCTCTGCTACATATCGTATCTTCACGGATCGTTCCTTAGGAAAAAAATAAGTATTATGATTATTAGTAATACTGCCGTAGTGAAACTTCCGACAGAGAATATCGCCTTTTTAATACAGTTAATTTGATGCGCGTTTTGATATGCAGGTCTTTTAAAGCCTCTAAGGAGAGTATTCTATGTGCTCTTTTTCTAATGGGGTTGGCTTGTAGTATTGCGGGTATGGTTTCAATTGATCTTGCTTAAAAATTTTCGAATGTTTGAATGTTTTATTTTATTGTTGCATAGTAAAATATTATCGCATCCGTTCCATTGATTTGTTGAGATACTTTATCAGTTTCCAATTCCACTTTGAACTGGTCTAGCCATCAGTCACTGGTATTCTACTAAGATTAAATATTAATCTGAGATTTTCTTCATGTGTGAGTGCGACGGGATGCGCGTCGTTTTCGAACATAGTTGAATTCAAGACTATTTACTATTCTAGCTACGCATAAATCTTTATTAATATAGTACATAGTTTCTTTACACGACTCGTTAGATGATTCTAACTTTCACAATCATTTTTTATTTCCGAACAGTGGAATATTTTCCTTTTAGTATTTCTTTGTACTTAGTTTTTATTATAGTATGAGTGCACTTATTAGAGATCGTATGATAATTCTTCCAAAATTTCTTTCATGTCAGCGGGTTTTTCACATGTATAAAATTTTTATTCCTTTTTACTTAGTACATTTATTTGCGATATTTCTAGTGCTTCTTGCGGCACTTTTAAATGGTATTTTTTCCTTTTTCATCTTGTTAATGGACAATGTCTATTTCTTCTTTGCTTAATATTACTGAATTCAATATATTTTCTTTGTCCACTTGATGGCATATTTTATATTTATTAGCTCTTCCTTCATTAACCTATTCTTTTTGTAAACTCATTATGATTTCTGTTACAACATTTTCTTCTTTTATAATAGTTTATGTGTGTTTATCATTCTATCAACTATGTAGTTATATTGTTTATTAGTTTTCAAATAGTGTTTTAATTATTACTTGATCATTACTATTTTCATTTAAATTATTTGTTATTATATTGAAAGTCATCGTGATCGGGAGATCCTGCTATGTATTTCCATGCCGTTCCCAATATATCAATAGATCTTCCTGTTTTATAATTGATGTTAGAGGGTTTAGGTGTATTTAGGATTTCAAGGGTTTGGACTGTTTCATGTTTGAGGAGGGGATATAAGAAGTGATCATTGGGGATTTGGTTATTTATCTCTTCATATGTCTCTGTCAAAAATTGTTCGATGAGGTGAATAAGTCTTGTATTTTCGCTTGTCCATAGTCTATTGTTACTAGTTGGGATTTGCTGAAGTCTAGAATCTGAACGTCTGAAGAAGAGGTAGTAATCGTGATGGGGAGAATAAGAAGTTTGTAGAGCTCCACTTTTATCTGGAAATTTAATTAGGTTTTTATTAGAGATTTGTGAATTGTTTATCCTGATACTGTTTTAACCGTTGTCCTGTGGTTTTTCAAAACTTTCTCCTTTTTATACTTTGGAGTTAGCTTGGAACCTAGTCTTTTGTATATCTTAAGATAGATTATTTCTCCTGGTGAGAAATCCTAAATTTCAGGTCTATTTTTGTTGTGATATAAGAGGTCCTTTTCCCGTTTTTTCTTGAGTAAGGCAATGTTTTCTTGTCTTTTCTGTTCTAATTGTTGTGGGTCACTGTAAACACTTTTTCCGAAAAATATCTCTATGGGTTTATTCTTTGTCGTTGAGTGAATCGACGAATTGTATTCCTGTACCTATTTAAATAGAGGTTCTTCCAATGTTGTTGTAGGCTGATTGCTTTTGAGGCATCTCATGATTTCTGAAAGTGCGCTGTGGAATCTTCCTACTTGTCCGTTACTTGTGCTACTGTAAGGTGGAGTGGTGTAAACGTTAATGGACATTTCATCTATAAGCAAGGATTAGATTGAGGCAGAGTTAAGAGATTTTTCGTTATCAATTATTACAAGTCTTGGTATTCTCTAATCGGATCTTTAATGTGCTCTATTACTCCCGAAGGTATCATTTTAACCTGGGCGTAATTAGAGAATTTGTCTATTGCGGTAAGGATACATTTTTTTTTCAGTGGAATATATGTCAACGTGAACTATTTCACCTGGGGACTGAGGAATGGGGGTCGGCTGAATTTGCGGTTTTGCTGGGTGAATATCGTATTTTTGGACGCGATAAGTTGAACATTTTTTACAAACTGTTCGATTTTCGCATGCATTCTTGGGAAGTGGATTTTTCGTAAAATTAGGGTTTTGTTTTCGCGGCTGTTTCTGTGAGCTCGTTGATGTTACTCGATGACAATTTGTTCCTGTTCTGTTTCTGATGAGACGTCCTGAAGTAGAGTTTGTGTATAGCTGATTTAACATTACTAAAGTGGATAGGGAATACTTCTTGATTTTTGCCAATCAACCCTTCTGTGGTGTACAGACCGTTGACGAATACTGGATCTAAATATCTTTTAAATACATCAATGATGTCTTGTGTAGAAAAGTTTTGCTTTGTAATTGTACACCTGTGGAAAGTAGGGAATGGTAACTGGAACGAGTAGTTATCCTCGTTGCCAACATTAGAAACAATTAGTTCTTGAAAGCATTTAGAGGGCTTCAGTGGCAGGGATGAGAGGGTGTGAGGAGCTTTCACTTCTATGTTATGTAGTTGCGAGGATGTTAATTTCGGTTTGTGGAGGTCTGGGTAGTGCATCTGCAACAACGTTTGTAGTTTGAAGCGTCTGTGGTAAGGTGGAATTCTTCCCTGAAATTGGGGTACGATAGTATGACTTCTTTTGATGTTAATGCTGATTTTATTTTATTGAAGGCATCAATGGCATCGCTATCGAACACAACTGTTTTTTGCTGGAAAAATTTTTGGACGCATGTCCATCTTCCTATCTTAAAAGCGAGGTCAGATGTTTTGATAGCTTAGAATAGTCTCCGATGAAGCGTCGATAATAGCCTGCAAGACCAAGAAAAGATCTTAAATCTTTCAATGTTCGTGGACATGGGAATTCTTGAATGGCCTTTACCTTAGCGGGATTGGTTTTTATACCTATGGGGCATATGATAAATCCTAAAAATTCTACTTCTTGACGAAAAAATTCGCACTTGTCCAGCTGGACTTGCATGTTCGCTTTTTCTAGTGTATGAAACATTTTTTCGACGTTTTGAAGATGGCTTTGTTCGTCTTTGCCAAACACTATTATGTCATCTATGTAAACATAACATATTTTCCCTATGTGCTCCTTCAGTATATCGTCGAGTGCTCGCTGGAAAATAGAGCGTGCGTTTTTAATCCGAACGGAAGTCTTGTGAATTCGTACTTCCCGTTTTTAATCGAAAATGCTGCCTTCTCAATGTCGGATTCCTTTAATGGAATCTAATGGAAGCCAGTTTTCAAGTCAAGAACGGAAAAGTATTTGCTGTTTCCCAGTTGTGAGATAACCTCATTGATTTCTGGGATTGGGTATCTGTCAGCTTTTGTTTGTGTATTAAGTTTTCTGTAATCTATTACTAATCTATATTTTCTTTCTCCGGATGCATTTTATTTTTAAACGGTTTTATTTAGGTTGACTTGACAGGCTGCACGGCCGGCCGGCCAGCGCGAATTTTGTAATTAAAATTTAAGTAACTTCCCGATAAGCTACAAGCTTGAAGCTTGGAATATAGTTCAGAACCCGATGACAATGCAATAATAAGAAAAAAATCGCCGCTAGGTGGCGCAAGGATCGAGATATTCACAATTCGCATACATGAATAGAAAGCGAACTATGAAAAAAATCTCCGCTAGGTGGCGCAAGGATCGAGATATTCACATACACATACATGTAAGGCGCGATAACCTCCGAAGAGATCTAAGGCCGAGCTTCTCTTCCAATTTGCGTCGTGCTCCTCTTGATTTTCCCTACAAATTGGCCGGACGGGACCTACATGTTTTATGCCGACTCCGAACGGCATCTGCAAGGCAGATGAGTTTTCACTGAGAGCTTGTCATGGCAGAAATACACTCGGAGCGCTTGCCAGACACTTCCGAGGGGCGACCCCGCTTAGAAAAATTTTCTTCTAATTGAAAAACCTTATTTCTAAAATTTTGATGTTGCTTTGCCCGGGAGTTGAACCCAGGGCATACGGTGTGATAGGCGGAGCACGCTACCATCACACCACCGTGGCCTCCAGATCGAGATATTCGTTATTCAAAAAAATCGTATTTGTGGTCCGATTTGGCGCATATTTGGAAGACATATATGACATACAGAAATAGAAACCCCCTTTAGAAAAAAAAATTCACGCTAGTGCCGCAATAATTGAGATATTCAAATAAAATAATAAAAAAAATTGTTTTTAAGTTAAACGGTTTTATTGAGATTAATACTTACATTAAGCAATAGTAATACCAAAAGCTAGAAAATAATAAGGTAGATCCTAGTACTAGTAATCACTCATCAATCTAGGGAGTTGATCGGGCAATTAAATAAAAGCGTTGGGCGCGTGAAATTTCTAAAAATGTGAGGCGTGCATAACCTGATTAAGGTTCAGTTGGTCTTTCTTATGACTATCAATAGAAGTTTGACGCGTCCAACGCTTTTATTTCTTTGTCTGATCAACGCCCTAGATTGATAAGGAGTGTGATGAGTAGTATCGACATTCAGAGAAAAACGCCCTTTTAAATCCAGCACCACCGGACTCAATTCAAGCGTTTCATGTTCTTACTTTTTTGTTCTTGAAAAACGAACGACCTGTTCTCAAAACAACAACCTTCTTGAACTGACAACTATTTTCTTGAAAAGAGAACGGCTGGTCTTAAAATATGAACAATGTTCTTAAATTAAGTTCAAGAAAAAAGAAAAGGTATAATTCGTGAGCACTACAATGTTAAATACAACATTTGGCACAAGCTATCAAGCAGTTGTAGTAGCCCAGCTGTTATGATGTTGCGGTTCCGATCGTG